>JAFEMH010000532.1:335000-630000 GCA_022495995.1 Adenophora triphylla var. japonica
TAAAGGCAAACTTCCAGCAACTTTTTCCAAGGCTGCTGATACATAGAAAAAGAGTGATCTAGTTTGCTACAACTGTAGAAAACCTGGTCACTTTGCATCTGAGTGTCCACAGCCTAAATATGAATACATGAAAAAGAAAACCTCTCCTGCGAAATTTTCTCATCGCAGGGGAATGGTTGCTGAGGAGGAAGAGAATTCTAAGGAATTAGTAACTTGGATTGAAACAGACTCTGATGATGGAAGTGATGAAGAAACTGAAGAGGTTAATCTCTGCTTAGTTGCAGATGCTTCCGATGAGTCAGATACTGAGTCAATTGAGTCGCAAGATATGGAGGATGAAGAGGTCTCTACAAAAATTCCAAATTTTAAATTGGATGGTGATGTCAAACTTACTCCTAGCATTAAGATAGGAAATTGTTCGTATTCACGTCCTATTTTTCCTCCTACAAATGCTCCACCTTCAAAAGTAATTCCAAAGAAGAAAATTTTGAAAAAGGTGGTGGAAGAAGTTTCTCCCATGGAACATGAAAGGATGTTCAAGGAAGCAGAAATGATGATCCACAAATTCTCTAATGTTAAGAAAGCTTTAGGATTATCTCATGATGAACTTTCTCAGTACAAGATGGAGAAAACTGTGACGAGGTCAAAAATTTCAAATCTTAAGGACCAAATCAAAAGTATGTCTCCTCTTGCTGATCAAAACCGCATCCTTGAAACTAAGGTTGCCGCACTTTAACTTAGGAATGATGATTTGGTCACTCAAATCAACGATCTCCAAAGATTATTGATGGGTGGCTCAAGTCTCAAGTCACCTTGGATCAAATCCTAGATACCCAAAGGATCAGTGTTAAAGAAGGTCTGGGATTTGAAACAAGTGAAAAGGAGAAGTGTGCATCCTGTTGTGAAAAGGATGAGGAAATCTTAAAACTAACTAAAGAAATTCCTAAGGGGAAGCATGCTGATTCTAAGGGTAAAGGACAACTTAATTTCAATTATGTCTACCCAAAGAAACAGTTTGGGAAAAACTCTCAGATGAAAGGAAAAGATTCTGAGAGTGAAGATACAGAGGAGATGTCTTATGGAGTTGACCGCACCTCTACTCCAATCGCTCCTGGTGGAATAGGTGGTGTTGCCAACTATAAGGTTGACCGCCCCTCTTCTTCGACCGCACCTCCTGCCTTCAAAAGCAAGATGAGCGTTCCTAGAAAATCCGCGGTCAAACCAAAGACAACTACCTTTGTTAAAGCTGAAACCGCTATTCCCAAACCGCATGCAACTCCTAAGAAAAGTAAGGAGTTAGTAAAACCTCATAATGCTTGTAGCTTTCATAAATTCTCTGTGTGTGATGGTTTAGGTCACAAGGCTGCAGAATGCCTTTTGCGGTTCAGACGCAATGCCAGGAAGAGTAAACCTCCATCTGTCAAACAGGTGTGGATTGTTAATGGTTGCTAACCTCAGGACCCAAGGAATAAAGGGGGACCTCGTTCTTAATGTTTACCTTTCAGGTCCTCTGCTTAATGGCTGGTCACTCCATGGATAATGAATGGTATCTTGATAGTGGCTGCTCAAGACATATGACTGGAGATAGATCATTAATTGAAGATGTCATTGAAGCAAGTGGTCCGTCTGTAACCTTTGGTGACAACAACAAAGGCAAAACCATTGGGTATGGTGTAATAAGGAGAGGAAACCTAACCATTGAGAAGGTTTCTCTTGTTGAAGGACTCAAGCACAACCTCCTTTCAATTTCTAAATTCTGCGACAAAGGAATGCTTTGCAACTTCACGTCATCAAATTGCTTTATCAAAGATAGCATTTCCAGAGTCACCCTACTCACAGGGATTCGTAAGAGTAATATTTACATTATTGATCTAGATTATGCATGTAGTATTACTAATCTCTGTTTTGTAGCTAAAAATGTGAGCGAGAATAGTTGGCTATGGCATAAGCGGTTGAGCCACTTGAACTTCAAGTATCTAGCAAAGGTTGGAAGGGAATACCTCGTTCGTGGTTTACCCAAAGTGGCTGACCACCATCTAGAGAAATGCAGTGCATGTCAACTTGGTAAGTAATCCGCGTCGTCTTTCACAAGCAAGACCGCTCCCTCAACTGCAAGATGCTTACAACTGCTTCACATAGATTTGTTTGGACCCATTACCACTACCAGCATTGGAGGAAGTAGATATACTTTAGTTGTGGTGGATGATTATTCAAGATATACTTGGGTTGAGATGATGATTTCTAAGGACGATTGCTATGACATCTTAACCTCCCTCTTTAGACGGCTCCAAACTCAAAAAAAAAAGATGACATCGTTAGTGTTCGATCAGATAATGGAACAGAATTTAAGAACAACGGTGTTGCTCAGTATTGTGATGACCATGGGATTGATCACAATTTTTCTGCTGCTGGTGTTCCACAACAAAATGGGATTTTGGAAAGGAAGAACAGGACATTGATTGAGGTTGGAAAGACAATGATATCTAAAGTGAAGCTGCCTCAGTATATCTGGGCTGAAGCTATCAACATAGCATGCTTCACTCAGAACCGCTCCCTCATCAACAAAACCTATAACAAGACTCCATATGAGCTATGGAGAAGAAGAACCCCCAACATTGCATTCTTCAAGATCTTTGGCTACAAATGCTTTATCCTCTACAACGAAAGAGAAAATAGAGGTAAATTCGGAGCCAAGGCCGATGAAGGTATTTTTGTTGGGTATGCTAAACATTCAAAAGCTTTTCGTATTTTTAATAAAACTAGTTTAAAGATAGTTGAGTATGTCCATGTTACATTCGATGAGCATTCTCTCCTTGAGCCACATTTGGCTCCAAATGTTGCTGATGATTTTGTTGAGCATAATAAAACAGGTGAACCATCTAGAACTGCACCTGAACCTCAACCGCAAAATCTAGCACCCTCAATGGAAATTCCCTCAAACCGCATATTTGAAACTGCACCTGAAGTTTCCACTCCAGATGCAACTCCAAGGGAAGAAGATGTTGAGAATTCCCCCATCCAGCTTATTGAACCTCTTCGTCAACTTACCTTCCATGACTTCGCTGAAGTATCTAACGATGTTCCAATTGAAGATCTTCAAAGAAACCTCGGCCCAACCAGACTTACCCCTGAGGTTCGTGAAGTCGCCAGCCACCCTCTCTCTAATGTGATTGGTGATCTGTTTTCCGGTGTTCAAACAAGGAGATCGAACTATGATGAGCATACTTGTTTGTTATCTCAAGTTGAACCCAAGAAGATTGATGAAGCACTCCAAGATTCCAGTTGGGTCGTTGCTATGCAAGAAGAACTCAACCTGTTTGAAAGATGCAAGGTCTGGACATTGGTGCTTAGACCTCGGGATCAAAGAGTGATAGGAACTAAGTGGGTGTTTAGGAATAAGATGGACGAGAATGGAAGCATCACAAGAAATAAAGCTAGGTTGGTTGCACAAGGATATAGGCAAGAAGAAGGAATCGATTATGATGAAACCTTTGCTCCAGTTGCAAGATTGGAAGCCATCAGAATTTTCTTAGCCTACGCCTCTTTTAAGCGTTTTAAGTTATATCAAATGGACGTGAAGAGTGCTTTCCTCAACGGTGAACAGCAAGAGACCGTGTATGTTGCCCAACCGCCTGGATTTGAAGACTCCAAATTTCCCAATCATATCTACAAACTCCAGAAGGCTTTATATGGGCTTAAGTAAGCTCCAAGGGTATGGTATGAGACTTTATCTAAATTTTTGCTAGAAAAAGGATTTAAACGTGGTAAAATTGATACAACTCTTTTTATTGCCAAATATAATGATCATACTTTACTTGTTCTAATATATGTTGATGATATCATTTTTGGTTCTACTAATGAGTTACTTTGTAAGCATTTCGAAAAGCTAATGAAAAGCAAGTTTGAAATGAGCATGATGGGAGAATTAACATTCTTCTTCGGGCTTCAAATCAAGCAATGCGAAGAAGGTATTTTCCTCAGCCAAGTTAAATACACTAAGGAGTTGATAAAGAAGTTTGGACTAGAAAATGCTAAAGCGTATGATACTCCTATGGCCACCAACAATAAGCTAGATAAAGATCTAAAAGGTAAGAAGGTTGATCAAACCCTATATCGAGGTATGATCAGCTCATTACATTATTTAACTGCTAGTAGGCCGGATATCATGTTTAGTGTCTATGTATATGCTCGCTATCAAGCAGATCCTAGAGAAGCACACTTGATTGCAGTCAAGCGTATAATCCGCTATTTATCTGGAACCACTAACCTTGGACTTTGGTATTCCAAAGATTCAAATTTTGATCTCGTAGGTTATTCAGATGCAGATTATGCAGCTTGTACAATTGACAGGAAAAGCACTAGTGATACTTGTCATTTCCTCGAGAATAGACTAGTTGCTTGGGCCAGCAAGAAGCAAGGTTCAATTTCAGTATCAATCACATAGGCTGAGTATATTGCTGCTAGAAGTTGTTGCTGTCAAATCCTTTGGATGAAGCAGTAGTTGGTGGACTATGGAGTTGAAGAAGGAAATTGCCCTATCATGTGTAACAACACTTCAACAATTTCAGTCTCCAACAACCCTGTCATGCATTCCAAGACCAAGCATATAGATATCAAGTATCATTTCCTCAAAGACCATGTGAAAAAGAGGAATATCCATTTAGAGTATGTGGGGACAGACAACCAGATTGCTGATATCATCACCAAAGCTCTGGACTTCAAGAGATTTTCTTTTCTCAAAGGAGAAATGGGTATGCTTGAACTTAAATGATTCCATAATTTTTATCTACTAACTTGAGTATTGATTATAGGTTGAAATTCCTGTTGAGGATTCAAACCTCACCCTGTTGAAACCGCGTGTACCAAAACCGCCTGCTGTCAACCGCTTGCAGCCAACCGCCCAAATTCAAACCGCTTGATGTAGCTTGACCGCTTGATCTCAAACCACGTTTCAACTTAGTGTAATTTCTGTTTATGTCTTATCTTTATTTAATTTAAAAAAAATGTTCAAATTCTTTATTTTATTTTTTAGTCCTTAGTTTTGACATAAGGGTATTTTTGCAAATGTTTTCCCACGTTATTTCAAAATTTAAATGCATTTAATGCAAAGGGGACATAAGCATTAAAAAACTTCATGTCAGCCATCATAGGGTATAGTGCAGAAGGTGAAAGGGTGCAACATTTGATAATTTCAATCATTTTTTTTTGAAACAAACTGCCTGCCCCTTCACCTATATAAACAAGGTTTGGTGAAATTCTCTACCTTTTACTGCCAAACCTCTGCACACGTACTCTCTCCTCTACCAACTCTTTCTCTTTCTACTTCTCTCTACAAAAACCTCCACTTTCAAACTTAAACTAAAATGTCTACTTCTAAAAGACAAAGAGCATCTGCAGTAACAAGCGCCCCTAAGAAACCCATCCTTGACATGGTATGATTTCTAACCCTTAACCTTTAAATTTCCTAAATCTGCCATTGTTGAACTAAGAAACCTTTCGTATTCTTCAATGTCATTTTGGCTGATTTTGTTCTTATTTGTTGATCATTTTTTGATGATTATTGTTGGGTTTTGTTCGGATTTTGGCATGGATTAAATATACGTTAATGATTTTATGATCCATCCATGTTTTAGGCACTGATTTGATGACTATCAGTTCTTGTTCATCGAAACCCATTTTTGTGTTTCTTCATTTTCTTGGTGATTCTGACTTAAAGTTGTTATTTTAATGATAGATTGCTAGTCTACAACTTGTTATGATCATTTTGATATACTTTTTGCTAATTTTGGTTAAGATTTGATAATTTATGTTCTTCATGTTTTTGAACTGTTCTTAATGTTCTTCATGAAGTTCATACGTTTTTTTATGAAATTTCTTATGTTTTGGATTCCTTTGATTCATGAATAGTGTTTTCCGTACTTAGAAAATTTTTGAACTTTTTCATGAAAATTGGAATTCACTATGTTTTGAAACCGCTTCAGTTTTCCAGTTTCAAAACCGCATGCCTAATATGTTTGAAACCGCTTGTGTCAAAACCGCTTGATTATTACTGTGTCAAACCGCATGCTCCCTTCTAAGGCTAAACCGCATGTTGGAACCGCTTATTCAAATTCCTTTGAAACCACATGCTGTTTAAAATTCCTTTCTTAGTTTTTGAGATTTTACTAAGTATATAGGCTGGACACCATAACCTTCCCCTCCAAAACACTGCTTGCATGTGTGGGATAAGTTTGGATTACAATGCCACGTACTAGTAATTTTGTTCTCAAATCCTCATTTCTTTTAGTATTCATAGTTCACTTGGGGTTTGAAATTCTTCACTTTTCAAACCGCACCATTGCTGAACCGCATGGGTGCTCAAATCGCTTGTGATCTGTGAATACAAAAATGGATCTAACACTTAATGTTTTACTTTGTAGGATCCAAATACTTTCCTGCCTGGCTGGGAAGTTAATGAGGCTGAGCTAAGGAATGATGCCTTGGGGAGAGAGCTGGTGAGGAAGCTGAGAGTTTCTGGGATCCTGCCTCTTTTCTCCAAGAAGCAGAACTTCATCATCCCCTCCTTTGTGGATCAGTTTTACTCAACTGCCAAGCGTGAAGTGAGACAGCTTGAAGATGGTTCTAAAGTTACCTGCCTAACCGCTGTTATTGAAGGCCTCAAGCTATCCATTGATTACATTGACATTAGAAGACTCTATAATTTCAGAGTTGCTGGAGCTCCTGAAGATGTGGATCAAGTCATCCAAGATACTGCTGCATTGGGAACCGCTAAGGTCAAATCCATGATTGGTCAATACAAGAAGATCCCAAGGAAAGGGTTTGGTGAGTTGATGAGCCACCTGGGATATTTGGTTGGGAAATCAGTCTGTGGCAAGACTGGCAACCATAATAACTTTACATCCCAACAATGGATGTATTGTTCAGCTATCTTCATGGAGATAAAGCTTCATAGACCAAGGATCCTTTTCAGAGAAATTTGTGATAGTGTGGAAACTTATCAGTCCAAGAGGAAAGGAGAAGAGCAAAGATGGAGACCTTTTTGTAGAATTCTAACCGCTCTCCTACTGGACTTTGAGCATCTTGAAGATATCAGGTCGAAGAATCCAAAGTTGATGATTGATTTTGGTACTGAAGAATCTTTGGGACTGCTTACATGTCATACCTTCAGATATGCCAATGGTGGTGCCCTTTAAAAATCCCTCTATGATGCTGACTCAAATCCTAAGAAGGAGGAGTATGAGCTAAGGAACCCTGAAACCGCTCCTCAAGCGGTCAGGAAGGGTGTAAAGAGATCAAGGAAACCACCAGCCCGAGCTAAACCGCTTGCCAAGAAGTCCAAGACCGCTCCAGCCCCTAAACCGTTTGTTGCTGATGGAGCTGGTCCCAGCAAGTCTAAAAAGCAAGGGAATCCAATGACTTTGGTGGATGAAGATGATGATGAGGAAGAAGAAGACCCAAATATTCCAAATTTGGTTACTAGAGCCAAGAAGGCTAAGGATCATGTTGTTGGATTGACTGTTGAGGAGCAGATGAAATTCTATCAAGAGAAGATTGACAGATTGGCCAAGGAGCAGGCAGAACTGAGGAATGCCAAAGGAAAGTCAACCGCTGATGCAACCGCCTCCCAACCTGAACCGCAACCTGAATCCCAACCGCCTCCATCCTCAAATCCTTCACCAGTCCAATCCCCAATCCAATCTCCTGCCCAATCTCCTTCCAAATCCAATTCCAATTCCAAATCCAAATCCAAATCCAAATCCAAATCCAAATCTCCTTCTCCCCCACCAAAATCCACTGCACCCATTTAAGGGGAGACACCCAAAAAGAGGAAGAAGATGCCAGCCAAAAAGAATTCCAAAAAGGGTAAACCTGTTGAACCCTCACCTTCACCTTCTCCCACACCTTCTCTCAAAAACTCACCTTCACCTCCTAGAAAATCCCTTTCACCCTTATCCTCCCAATCCACATCTCATTCCCCCCAATACTCCAACTCCATAAATACCCATCACTCAAACCAAACCCCTCCTCACTCAAATGCCTACCAGCCCTGGACCTCCAAACCCTCTGCTGGTCATGCAACTTCTAGATCAGTTAGAGAAGATCCAACTCCTACCCATTCCCCTATCTCAAACCGCTCTAGATCCCATTCCCCTGCCAAATCACCAACTCCTCAAAACTCACCCCTTAGACAAAAATCCCCTCCTCCAAACATTCCTCCTCAAACCCAAACCGCCCCAGAAAATACCCAATTCCAACCGCCTCCTTCTTTCCAAACCGCTCCCACCTAAACCGCCCCTCCTTCTAAATAATCCCAAATTCTTCAAACACTCAACCTTATCCAAAGCCAACTCCTCATAAACCAAGGCCATGTCATTAAGCTAACTGCTTCTAATGCCTCCCTCCAAGCTTCCATCACCTCCCTCTCTGAATCAAACCGCTCCCTCCTTGCCAGGGTGGATTCTCAAACCCTTGAGATGGCCAATATTAAGTCCTCTTTGCTTGATGCCATTAAGGGGGAGAGACCTACTGCAATTGCATCCACATCCACCTCTTCTGTTGAGCAAACCGCTTCAGCTGTTAAAGATGCTGCTGAGAATTGCTTCAATGCATTCCAGAAATCTCTTGAAGATGGTATGCTAAAGGCCATGAGAGATAAAGCATCTATTGATGAACTGAACAAGATTCTAAATGAGCTTGGAGAGAAGATCTACAAAGCCATAAAGAAAGATCTTGGGGAGTTAAACTCTAAATTCCTTACCCTTCTTAACTCCATACCGCAATCTGATTCAGATCTCAAGCCTGTCATTGAATCCATGTGGTTAGATATTCTGGAGCAGATTGACTTGCTTAAGGGGCAAACAGAAGTTAATTTAGGGATTGTGAAAGATGCTCTTAAGGGCAAGCTCAATGAGATCAAAGATAAGTTTAACGACCACTTGGACAATCTGAAGACTGGATTTATTTCCAAGATTGATGCTGCAATCCATGACTTGAAATCCTCCTTGAAGGTCACCATCAACCCTGAGCCTATGGAACAAGCCATTGCCAACCAAACCGCTGCTCTTAAAGATGAAACCCACATATGCTTCAACTCCTTAAACTCCTCTTTCCATACCCTTATCAACGACCAGATTGAACAGGTTAGAGGAAATTCCAGAGGTGTGGGTGAAATAAACTTGAGGCTGGCTAAGCAAAAAAGTTCTGTGAAGAAGCTAGATGCAACCATCACCAGAACCGCTGAAAAAGTTAGAAGGATGAGGAAAGCTATGGGAACAGACCAATCCACCCATGCTGGACCGCGTCAAGCTGAAGATGAAGTCAACAAACCGCGTCAGCAGTAACCGCATCCTCCTTGAAATTTTTGAATTCCTTTTGTAAGTTGGACCGCACTCCTTGTATCTTTGTCCAACCTCTTTTGTTTTTTTAACCTTGTATTTTGCTTTCCTACCAATGTAACATGTAACTGCAATGGTAGTAATGAAAAATGCATCATTGGTTCCAAAACTTTGTTCATATCAAACTGCTTGTTTGTAGAACAATGAAACTGCTTATGATTTTAAACCTCATTCAAATATCTTCTAACTTAAAATCATTCTTTTGAAATGAAGTTTAAACATTCAGTTTAAACAGCACTTTAAACTTAAACTCATATTTTTCAAGTGCACTGAATGCATTTCTATACTTTACATATTGTAAGTTTTTCAAATCTTTCAATAGTGTTGTGGGTAAATTCAGGATTGCTACATCTTGAGTTGTTGCCAGCATGTCGACATCTTCACACCCGTAGTCAAGGTAAAAATTACTTACGCAATTAATTCATCATTTATTTATTTATGTTATATTTAATTACAGGGGTAAAAGAACGTGGGAAAAACATGTTCCATGGACTCCTTTCAACGGTTTGAAAGACCAAGTCAAGATGAAGATAACATGCCGAAATTCTAGGGAAGTTTGTTAGGATTTTATCTTCTGTTATTTTTTCTATTTAAAAGCTCATGGCTGGAACACATCACAGGGATGCACGCATTACTCACACACAGTTCACAAATACTTTGTAATCCGCCATAGTTTCATCTTTTGTAACTCAGAGATATTAATACAATTGTTTGGGAAGGAAGGTGCTCATAATCACCTCCAGAGGTTTTGTGCTGGCAAGATAGTTATCTCAAGGCTTTTCCTCGTTACATGATCGAGCAATCCTAGTTTCATTGTTACACCGATTATATTCCATTGCACCCTCCTTAGCTTTATTTCAAATTTCTTCATTGTTGATTGTTTTTTACCAAAACAGTTTGGCGCCCACCGAGGGGCCATTGCTTTTTTGATCGGTTCAAAATTCTTACTTTTTTACCATGTCTACCCAACCTATGACTTCGGCCGTCAGCAAAACCATTCCTAGCAGTGTGAATCCCCAAACCAGTAGCAGGCCGACAATCGGAGGCCAAGAAACATTACCTCCTCCTCCGCCTGTGAACTCTGGCAAGAAGCATATGTCGCCATCTCCTGATCTTGAGATCAAGAGCATGCTCGTTCAGATGAAGAATCAGCTGGATCGCCAACAGAATAGCACCTCCTTGATAGCCGAAAGCTTGATAAAGGTGCAAAGAGATCAAGAGTTGCTCTCCAAAAGAATGGATGTTGTCTCTCCTTACCGTCCTAGAGTCCTTGATTTCAATATTGGGGACAGCTCTCAAACTTTCAATGAATTCCTTCCGATGGCATCATCTGTAAGGATGTCGTCATCACCAATCCTGACGTCTTCTCCCATAACGACTTCTATGGCGATGTCAACGCCCTTAGCCACTAGTGCCTATAGGATGACTTTTCCAGAAGGATCCATCTTCACTAATAGCATCGCTCTGACATTCTTTGCAGATAATGCTAATCCTTTCGTTAATTTCAATACTAGTTCTGCTTTGGATAATATTGCTCGTACTACTAACCCTTTTGTAGGTACCTACATTGCAAATCAGCTTCAGGAATTGAGAGATATGATCATGAATGTGCCAGGTGTCACCCCGCCTATCCAGCAGGTCTCCCCAACATGTTACAATCAGTCTCGCTTTACTCCATCAATTGCGCATGTCGACATCCCGAAAGGATTTAGCGTTCCTGCCATGAAGTTGTATGATGGAAGTTCTGATCCTGAGGAGCATGTCGCCCACTACCAAGAAAAGATGGAGATCATTCGCATTCCACTCCAATTTCGTGAGGCTTGCTTGTGTCGAGGGTTTGGTTCGACGTTGGTAGGACCGGCATTAAAGTGGCTGATCCGTCAACCTCCTGGTTCTATTGGCTCGTTTGCTCAACTTGTCAACTTATTCAACAATCAATTCTCTTGCAGCCGACAATTTGAGAAGCTCACCAGTGATCTTTACCGTATCACCCAGCAGCCCACCGAAGCCTTAAAGGACTATGTTAACATGTTTAATAAAGAAGATCTGGAGATCCCCAACCTGGACATGGCGACAGTTGCAGAAGCTTTCAAAATGGGCTTGAAGAAGGATTTCCCTTACTATGAAGATTTGGTGATGAACCCATGCAAGAAGATGGAGGATATCCGAAATCGAGCTCTAAGATTTATCAGGATGGAAGAGGACAGGGTGCAGCAATCCAAGAATCCTGACAAGGCTTCATCACATGACCATCCTGACAGGAAGATAGAGTCATCTCACCATAGACAGAGCAGATCCAGACCCTACCAGAGAAATGACCATAACAAAGTCAATTGTGTGGAAGATGATGGAGATGACGATGATTTTGAATCTCCTAAAATTTATGATTATTGTTTCTCTGTTGATGTTTCAGGTATCCTGTGTGGAATGAGCAATCTTGGAGACAAAGCAAGGTGGCCTCGAAAGACTGACAAGTCATCCGGCTGGAGGGATAAATCCAAGTGGTGTGCCTACCATGAGGATTTTGGACATCTTACCGAAGATTGCATCGCCTTGAGGAAAGAAATTAGTTACCTGTTGTCTAAGGGACATCTCAAAGTGCTCCTTGGGAACCGCAAGACCAAGACGGAGAACAAAGAGCCCGTTGCAACCAGACCGCCATCTCCTCCACCAGTAATAAAGGTAGTTAATGTTATTAGTGGTGGTTCTGATATTTGTGGTACTTCTTATTCTGCAGCTAAGAGGTTCGCCAAGCAAGCTAAGGATGAGAAGCCCGAAAGATCCTCCAAGATGTCGCAGCTCACATCCCAAGATGTCATCTCCTTCGAAGAAAGCGACAGGGATAATGTTATGGATCCTCATCATGATGCCTTCGTCATTGCACTCTAGATCGCCAATTGCAAAGTCAGACGTATCCTAGTAGATGGAGGCAGTTCAGTGAACCTCATTATGCTAGATGCCTTGAAAGAAATGAAGATCCCTGAAGATAGCATTGTAAAAAGGACCTCCGTGCTCGTGGACTTCAGTGGAGAAACCAAAAGCACAGTGGGTGAGATTACACTTCCAGTTTATGTGGAAGGAATCAACTCCATGGAGAGATTCTGCGTGATTGATAGTGCTACATGTTACAATGTAATCCTAGGAAGACCCTGGATCCATGGAATGAAGGCAGTGCCATCCACTTATCATCAATGTGTCAAGATGTCGACACCCTGGGGAGTTGTCAAGGTTTACAGTGATCAGCAGTCAGCTAAAGAATGTTATATGACTTCCATGAAGGCGTTGACATCTCCCAAGATGGCATAGCAATTACAGAGAAAAGCCTATGAGGTTCTGGAGGCGAAGGAGCATGACGTGAAAGAGATACTCTTAGACCCCTCAAACCCAGATCTCAAGGTGTTGGTTGGTCAAGATGTTCCTGCAGAAATCGAAGAAGATCTTGTCAACCTCTTGAAAAGAAGGATTAGAAGCTTCACCTGGATGCATGAAGATATGACAGGCATCAGGAAAGATGTCATCACCCACAAACTCAACATCGATCCATCCTTCAGACCAATCCACCAAAAGAGACGGAAGTTCGCACAGGAGAGGAACATAACCATCCAGGAAGAAGTAGAAAGATTGCTCAAAGCTAAGATGATCAGAGAGGTCGAATACCCAAGATGGCTAGCGAATGTGGTGGTGGTAGAAAAGAAGAATGGCAAGTGGAGAGTTTATGTCGACTTCACAGACTTAAACAAAGCCTGTCCCAAAGATCCTTTCCCTTTGCCACACATTGATACTTTTGTAGATGCTACTTCTGGACATGAAGTGTTGACTTTCTTGGATGCATCTTCAGGATTCCAGCAAATCCAAATGGAGCCATCCGACCAAGAGGACACTGCCTTCATTACCCCAACAGGTATTTATTGTTATATTGCAATGCCTTTTGGACTAAGAAATGCAGGTTCTACATACCAGAGGCTAGTCAACATGATGTTCAAAGAGCAGATTGGGGATACCATGGAAGTATACATCGACGATATGGTAATAAAGTCAAAGAAAGCTGAAGATCATGTTCGGGATCTTACCCAAGCATTTGACATCCTGGACAAATTTAACATGAAGCTGAACCCAGTAAAGTGCAATTTTGGCATGAAGTCCAGAAAATTCTTGGGATATATGGTGACGCAAAGAGGGATAGAGGCAAGCCCAGAGCAAATAAGAGCCATCATCAATCTAACGTCACCCAAATCCATCAAAGATGTTCAAAGATTGACGGGGAAAGTGGCAGCATTGAATCGATTCATCTCAAAATCCTTAGACAGATGTAAGCCGTTCTATGACATCTTGAAGAAAAATTCCAAGTTCGAATGGACTGAAAAGCATGAACAAGCCTTTCAAGGTTTAAAGCTGTACCTGTCAACGCCTCCCCTACTCTCAAAGCCTCAAGAAGGTGAGCCATTATGTGTTTACTTAGCTGTCTCTGAAACCGCAGTTAGTGTCGTCCTGGTCTGTGATCAAGATGGCATCCAGCAGCCAATATACTATGTAAGTAAAACATTGCTTGATGCGGAAACCAGGTATTCACACCTTGAAAAGTTAATATTAGCTTTAATTTCTGCTTCAATTAAGTTAAGACATTATTTTGAAACGCATATCATTGTCATTCGTACTAACTATCCAATAAAAAGTGTAATGAGAAAACCAGAAATGTCAGGAAGGATGGCCAAATGGTCCGTTCAACTAAGTACTTATGACATCAAGTATGAGCCTAGAACAGCAATAAAATCACAAGCACTTGCAGACTTTGTGGCAGACTTTAGTCCAAGCTTGCAACCAGAAGTAGAACTTGAAGTCCAACAAATCCAAGATGGGGACATCCTGTGGAAGTGGACTCTATTCACAGATGGTGCTTCTAATATGAGGGGCACAGGGATAGGTGTTGTCCTAAAGTCACCACAAGGGGACATCATATCCCAGGCCATTAGTTGTGATTTTAAAGCCACCAATAATGAAGCAGAATACGAAGCCTTAATCGTGGGCCTTACCGTGGCTCTAGACATGAACATTAAAATACAGGTATATTGTGATTCTTTATTACTTGTAAATCATTTTAACGGTTCCTATGCAGCAAAAAATGCCAAGATGACAGCTTATTTGGGCATTGTGAAAATTTTGGCAAGCAAATTTCAAATCTTCTCTTTTGAACAAATACCCCGAGAAGAGAACTCTCAAGCAGATGCATTGGCCAATCTTGAATCAGCTTTCAAGAGCTTATCTCAGACCAATATACCAATCATACATGTTGACACCCCTGCTGTAGAAAGGTTAGAACTATTCTGCACGGATGATGACATCCCAGATAATTAGATGGAGATATCTTGGACGACGCCCATAATTAAATATCTTCAAGATGGTACCATCCCTGATGAGGAAAAGAATGCAAGAGCATTCAGGGTAAGGATTTCAAGATTCGTATTAATAGATAATATGCTATTTAAGAAATCATTTGCAGGTCCATATTTGAGATGTCTCAAAGCTGACAAAGCCAATGAAGTCCTAAGAGAATTACATGAAGGATCATGTGGTAACCATTCTGGGGGCAGAAGCTTATATACAAAGGCTCTAAGAATGGGTTATTACTAGCCAACAATGCGTCAAGATGCTGCCATCTTCGCCAAGAAATGTGATTCATGTCAGAGGCATAGAGACATCTTGCATCAGCCCGCAGAATTGCTTCATCCAATCCTATCTCCTTGGCCATTCATGAGGTGGGGAGTGGATATAGTGGGAAAATTGCCTAAAGATCCTGGAGGGAAAGTGTTCTTGCTTGCAATGACTGATTATTTCTCTAAGAGGGTCGAGGTTGAATCCTACGTGCAAGTTCGTGATAAAGAAGTCATATCCTTCAATAAGAAAAATATATTTAGTAGGTTTGGCATCCCCTCTGAAATAATATGTGATAACGGCTCCCAGTTCATCAACAAGAAGACGCAGAATTTTCTTGCTAGGTGGGGAGTTAAGATGGTGACATCCTCACCTGTGCATCCTCAAGCTAATGGCCAGGCAGAATCAAGTAATAAAATAATCATCAATAACTTAAAGAAGAGGCTAGATCAAAAGAAAGGAAGATGGGTAGAGGAACTTCCATTTGTCCTTTGGGCAGATAGAACCACACCAAAGAACGCAACAGGCCATACCCCTTATTTCTTAGAATTTGGAGCAGAAGCTGTCATCCCGGCAGAAGTCATCGTCCCCACTACCAGATTCAAGATGTTGACACTTGAGCAGAATGATGCCAACCTGAGTCATGATTTAGATACCATTGACGAGCTAAGGGACTTTGCCAAGATCAAAATAGCAGCATATCAACAGAAGATTTCTAGATCCTACAACAAAAATGTTAGATTACGAAAATTCCAAGTTGGTGATCTAGTCCTCCGAAAGGTGTTTCAGAATACAAGAGAGCCCAATGCTGGAAAGATGGCTCCCAAATAGGAAGGGCCATACTTAGTAGATGCCAAAGCGGGTAAAGGCTCTTATTGGATGTCAACCCTAGAGGGAGCAATGATTCCCAGAAGCTGGAATGCTATTCATCTCAAGACCTACTTTATGTAAGTTTCCATGATTACTTTACAATGCAAATAAAACCAAGGTACGATCTTTACCATTCTAGTTTCAATAAAAGTACATGTTTCCGTTTTTGTTTATTTTTTGGAATGATTACTGACTTAAGCATCAGAGGGGCATTAGCTAAGCTAACGCCCACCCCTAACATGTTTCTGTTTTGCAAGGAAACAAGAAGCATTTGAATAAAACTCATTGGTAAACAAAGATGTTAGTATCCTTCCAAGAAGTTAACGTCTTAAATCAGGTACGACATTTTTCTTACTTTCTGTTTAAAAAGTATTTTTATAGTTCTAGCACTTTTTTACTTTCTTTTATCAAATAAAAGGTGACATCAGAAAAGATGTCGAAATCTCTCATTAACTTGTTATTTTGCAAGAAGTTGACGTCTTAAATCAGAATTCTCCAATTCATTCCAAATCCTCGTGAAAACAACCGTTTTGAGACTGGCCATCTCACCTCCGTTTAAGGTACTTAATCCCTTCAAAGGTTTAAAGAAATGACTTTCTTTCGTCTCATTAAGGTTTAAACACCTCGCCTGGAGCCCACGATGTCAACCTTGGTTAAGGTGTGTGGTGGACTCGTATGTTTAATATGTACGAATTACCCATTTCCACTCAATCAATGTGTTAGACCCTAAGATTTTTACAATTGGTTATGACACATACGTGTCATCTAAGAACAAACGGTTATTGACATTTACATGTCAATCTAAGTAATTGCAAAGGATTTCTATATCCTCTCTCAAGTTGTACCATCTACGAAGAGGTTAGCATATCAACCTCCTAAATTCATTTTTTCACAAAGATACTTGGGGAAAGTTTTTTCACCAAAACTCAAGCAAAAGTTTTTACCTACAAAAAGCATAAAAGTGTTGGATCAACCCAACACTTGAAAAACAAATTGTCTTGGCCCTTATGGGCCGATTACAAACCAAAAAATTGTCTTTGGGATGCAGCCCAATTCAAAACCAAAGTTTTCCAAAACAAAGTTTTAAAACCAAAAGTTTTTTACCAAAATAACCATCTTCTTTTCACCTTCATGGGGTGGCTACTGCCACTGATGTTGTTGCTGCTCCTTCTTCAAAGATGTCATCATCCTTAGCCGCTGAAGATCCTTCTCCTACCTCTTCTCCCTTAGCATCCAAGGCCTTCAAGAGGGAACGTTGTTGATCAACATTCCACTCTGTATGCTTCCCAGCATCAAATTTCTCCATCATCTGAACTTTGATCTCTATCATGCTTCGGGCAGCAGAGGCCATCATGTTCTTCTTTATATCTTCAATCTCTTGCAGCTGGGTGTCTTGGATGGAAGACATTCCTTTCATCAAGCTTTCCACCTCCTTCTGTAGATCTTCATTCTTCTTAGCCAAAGCCTCCCTCTGTTTCTTGATCTGTATAACTTCCAGCACCAACTTCCTATTCCTTTCCTCAAGACTGCTCATTCTTACCTTAGCAGCATCAACACCCTGTAAAAGCCAAAATTTGATCAAAACTCTGAGATGCACTATTCAAATAAAAAATTTCTTTGAAACTCTGTTTTTTCAAACTTACCACAGCAGCCCTAGCAAGCGCCTCCTCTACATCAGCCAAGCCTGTTTCATCAACATTGATCACCTCCTTAGTGTGATGATGTGCCGCCGCGGATTTTTCTTTTTTTTTTGAAAATCAACAAAACGGGAGTCGCCACGCCATTTTTATTTTAAGGGCCAAAACTTTGAAAAATGCCCGAGATTAGAGATTTGGGTTCGGAGGTCACGTTACACTCCGGGAAGAACGTTAGGGTTCACCCGGAATGCCTCGTAAAATGAGATTTCCTAATTTGAAACCATTTGTGTGTGTGTGTGTTTTGATTAAAATAAATGTAAACTGAGAGAAATAAAAATTGAGAACTCTTTATTAGACATTAAAAAAGTCCCATGATTTTTGGTATGATTTTAGGATTGAGTTTTGGTACTCAAAAGACTCCTTGAAGTTGAAAGTCAATTCTGCCAGAATGAAAAAGGCAGTGGACACTTGATTTTAAAATAGATTTAAGAGCTTTAAAACTTCAGAATCTGAGGAAAGTTAAAGAATTAAAGTTGTTCAAAACATCTTAAATAAGGTGTCTACAAAATATATTTATGATTGGAGATGATTTGATGGACCAAAACCTTCTGGAAATCACAGATGTGAAATCTGGATTTCCAGAGACTGCTAAATTGACTCTTAGAAAATAATTTGAAAAATGGAGTTATACTCATGAAAAAAATCAAGTAAAAATATTTCTGAAATCCTATGGATGTTGGCTACAAAAAGTATTTTGTAGTCAACACCAAATTCCAAGTTTTTCTGTGTCCAAAAAATTAGACAATGGACAGAGGTCTTAGAGAAAGGCTACTGGACAGCAACATTCTCAAGAAGGAAAATGTGATTAAAAGGGGGTTTGCATCCATGCTTTGTCCCCATTTCCTTAGGCTTTGATTAGTGATCACTAGACTTGTTTAGTGATGATCTACTATATCAAGCCATCCTTAGGGTACATTAGGACTTAAAGCACTTCATTTGCTTGGGATAGGGGAGAATTAACTTTGAAATAAAGATTTTTTGTATGAAAATGATTTTTAGGTTAAGAAAATGTTTTCAAGTAAGTAAAAAAAAAACAATTTGGAAGGAATGTTGATCCTTGTAGAAGATCATCCATGGAGATGAACTTCCATGGTGATCCTCTTGGATCTAGGGCAAGGGATGGACAACAAACAAGTTACATCTTTGAAATGTGAGATGCATGCATGGATGAGGGAGGTTTAAGGTAAGGAGAAGGAGGGTTTACCAATGGTGGTATCCTATCTTCCTTGTGTTTGTGTTTGAGGCTTGAATTTAGTGAGTATTTGGTGAGTGAGATTTGGGAAAATAATCAAGAGAAAAAGGTGGCAATTCAAGGAATTCCCACTGTTTTCTCTAGTATTTTCGCCAAGGTGCTTGCTGTGAGTGAGTTGTGTCTGTTAAAAATGAGACTGAGGGGCTCTATTTATAGGCCTCTGGAAATTACATTTCCATCCGCGCGGATGGTTCCTGCAGCGTGCACTGTTCATTTAATGCTGCTGCAGGCTTTGGACAAGAGGAATATTTTTCAAAATATTCAAACAGCTGTGTTTTACAGCTTACCCATTTCGGGTTTTTACATTTTGTAAGATTCTTTCCCTTGTTTATCTCTAAATAGCAATCCCTAATTTACCCTTGCTTTGTTAGAAAAGTTAGGAATTGTTAGAAATGTTAGGGATGTTAGGACTTTCGTTAATTTTCTAACGAAAATACTAACAACTCAAATTGGAGCACTTACAGTAGCCCCTCGGCGACGGCGCTTTCGAAGGAAGCGGGGTCGTCGATAAGAGTAAGGCTCCATATTTGACAAGATGGAAAGGGGTGACCAAAGTGGTCGAGTGGCTGGACCTGGTGATAGGCTACCTACGTATCCTTAAGAGGAATCAAGCCGGTCGTAGTTCGGGTCTTTGACCCTGGAGTGACTGTTTTAGGGTGTCAACCTGGTGAGCGAGTTCTGCAGTCGATTGCTGAAAGAAACTCTGCTGGGGATAGGACATGACCATTTTGGTCTGATGGCTGAACCTAATGATAGGCTACCTACGTATCCTTACGAGGAATCAAGCCAGTCGTAGTTCGGGTCTTTCGATGTTGACCCTGGAATGACTATTTTGAGGCGTCAACCTGGTGATGATGGCGTTTTAGGTGCCTCGAACCTTGATGATGGCATTTTAGGTGCCTCGGACCTTGCTGATGATGGCGTTTTAGGTGCCTCAGACCATGATGATGGCGTTTTAGGTGCCTCGGACCTTGATGATGATGATGGCATTTTAGGTGTCTCGAACCTTGGTGATGGCGTTTTAGGTGCCTCAGACCTTGAAGATGGCATTTTAGGTGCCTCAGACCTTGAAGATGGCATTTTAGGTGCCTCGAACCTTGATGATGGCATTTTAGGTGCCTCGAACCTGAAAGATTTGGGATTGATGGTCCTTGATGGACTTCATTTGAAGGGGGTCGGTCTTACGTTTGCTGCCGGAGAAGGGGATGACCGTTTTGGTCGAGTGGCTGGACCTATGGTAGGCTACCTACGTATCCTTAAGAGGAATCAAGCCAATCGTAGTTCGAAAGCTGCTGGGGGTGGAATTGAGGAAAGAAACGGGATTCCGTTATCTTTTTCTGGAGAAATCGGACTTACGTTTTACTGCCATTGATGAAATTGATGAAAGAAACGGGATTCCGTTATCTTTCTCGGAGAAATCGGACTTACGTTTTACTGCCGTTGATGAAATTGATGAAAGAAACGAGATTCCGTTATCTTTCTCGGAGAAATCGGACTTACGTTTTACTGCCGTTGATGAAATTGATGAAAGAAACGGGATTTCGTTATCTTTCTCGGAGAAATCGGACCTACGTTTTACTGCCGTTGATGAAATTGATGAAAGAAACGGGATTCCGTTATCTTTCTCGGAGAAATCGGACTTACGTTTTACTGCCGTGAAGTTCTTTTGAAAAAGGGGGTTAACTTTGGTTAACTTTGGTTATCCCTGTTGAATTTAGGACTAAACTGCAGAGTCCTGGAATTTTAAAGGGCAAAACAGTCTTTTTGACCCTTCAATTACGTCCGCGCGGATGGGAAAGTATCCCAGACTGGTTTTAAAAAGGCGCCGCCCTCCCTTCTTCTTCCTCACAGTCTATTTCGCAATTTACGAGAGAAAGAGAGAGAAACCGCCATTTTCGCCCAAGAAGCTTCGAAATCCTTCCGTTTTCTTTGATTTTTCGAGCAATGGAATACGGGGGAGTTGCCATTCAAGGCCAAGGACGCGGCCCGGTTGCGGAGAGGCGATTAGAGCTCGTAAGAATGAGGAGGCATTACTCACTTTCGCAATCGATTGCGGAGGAGCCATATCCCGATGCGTGGCAACATTGGTCCACTGATCCGAGTCTTCGCACGGTATACTTCGAATTTCTTCATTTCTTTTGTCGATTTTTTGTTTGAAATTGATTTTTGTGATTTTTTTTTTTTTTGAAAATTTCGAAAGTAGATGTTCTTGGGCTTGAAATTCGATTTTGATGATTTGCATGTTGTAATGAGTATATGGGTAACCCAAATATGCATTTTGTTTGAAAAAAATGGGCATTTTGCCTTTTTTGAAATATGAGATGATGAAAATTTTCCCGAATCCGGGACGGACCTTGTATGTAGGATTTTTGCAATGTTGATTTGAATGATATGAATGATATGAATGCATGCTTTTTTTGTAAAAAATATGATTTTTTTTTGAAAGATGGGACGGATTTTTGGCTTCCGTTGATTGAATGCGAATGTGGGAAATTGTTTATGCATGTTATTTTATGAAAAATGGGACGGAATTTTACTTCCGTTGACTCGATATTATTGACATGTTTTCTTTATGTATGAATGAATGTTTAGATGGTATTTGCTGAAAACTCTTTTCTTTTGTGCAAGAAAGATGGGGCTAAGTTCATTATATGCCGTTATGCTGCCGAATTTTTTCAAAACTTTATGTCTATGATGCATGTGTATGCTTTTAAATGCAAATGCAATTTTTCTCTTCTTTTTTTTTTTTTTGACATTTTTGTTTTTCTTTCAATTGCAGGGTGGAGATCGTTTTGTGACGGAGCAGCTGAATAAGCTGAAGACTCGGGGATCAGTGGAGGCTGTGATCGGCCTGTGGGATCGGCTTCCAGTCTTGGGCAGAGGAGGTTTGATGAGTCCGAGACAGATCGTCATTGAGACCGGGTTGTATGAGTTCATCGAGTGTCTGAGGGGGTTGCTCAAGTTCCCCAAGAGTAAGGGCCTGATTTTCGCTTTGGCGCAGCATTGGTGGGACGTGACCCACACATTCCATTTCTTCTGGGGCGAGGCTACGGTCATGCCTTCTGATTATGCTGCGATCACGGGCCTGTCCTTTAAAGGATGCAGCATTGAGTGGCGAGATGGATACAGTGATCAGGAGCTGCAGGATCTTCTAGGCTTTACCCCCATTCCCAAAAAGGGGATGGGGATGGAGTACGCTGTGGTGCACGGGAAGATCATGGAGAGCATTGAGAATTATGAGGCTGGGGATGAGAGAGTGGTCGGTGCGGCATTGCCGTGGCTTTCTTTGTGGTTCGCCTTTTCGAGCACACTTTTTGGACACGCCGAGGGGACGGCGGTATTTGCCCTGCTGCAGACGTTGGCTGATGTGGAGATGGCTGGAGAGGTATCTTGGGGGGAGGCCGGGCTGGCAGAGCTATATTTTGCTCTGGATCGGTATAGCCGGAAGGCTGTCAGCTCTCTGACGTGCTTTGAGTTTCCTCTGGAGGTATAAGCTTCTGCCTTTTCTTTTCCTTAAGTACGCATTGTTTCTTTCCGCACTTAATTGATGTGATCTTTACCTTTCGCAGGTATGGGCTCTGGAGTTCTTTCATGTCACGATGTGGCGACAGCCGGCGGAGCACATTGGGGCATATCCGGCTATGCTCTCCTGGACCAAGCATGCTCGGGAGAAGATAGGTTCCAGGGGGCGCACGACCCTCAAGTACAGGGATTGCCTGCCTTTGGTGAGAGCTGAGATGGATGAGGGGATGAGGTTCTACCCCTGGGGCCGCTTCGAGGTGGAGCAGCTGAAGGGTGCGGAGAGATGGACTGTGACGTGGAGGATTTTGAGGGGTTTGACTTGTGATGCGTATTATTTGGGAGAGCGGGTGACACGCCAACATGGCGAAGGTGTGCCTTTGATGGCACCGATGGAGCCTCCTGCTGACATGATGCATCCGACTGAGAGCTCGGAGACCTGGGGTGACTATCGAGGTGGCGTGCACTACTCGAGGTTTGTGGCGAGCGAGGACTATTCGCGATTTGTTTTGAGGAGGCTTTGGATGCCCCAGGTGCTTGAGAGAGAGGGGGAGGGGGTTGTGCGATACCCTCGATCAGACTTTTCGTATGTCCAGGATGGGGTCAGGTTGAGAGTTCAGATCCCTATCCCTGAGAGGGTCCCACGAGCTTTCCAGCCTCGTCCGGATATGAAGGTACGGCTTTTTACTGCTTCTGTCTCTTCTTCTTTTCTTTCGCATCAAATCATTTCTGACGCTTTTGTTTCCGTGCAGTTCCCGGCAGTGGTTGTGGAGAAGCTGACGAAGCAGGTGATTGGGGCCAAGAGGTTCCTTAGGAGGATGGTTACCTGTGGGGCTGCTCAGTGCGGGCGAGCGAGACATGCACGCGGCCGGCGCACAGAGAGCGGGAGACTTCCCCTATTCCTTCCGAGCATTCTACCGAGACTCCTCTTTCTCCTCTCATAGATCCCGGCATGGAGCTGCCTCCGGACCACGTCATTCTTGGGGATTTGCATGGACAGGGACATGTTTGGCGCCACGGCGGATCATCTTCGCATGGCCAGGGATCCGATGCGTTCACGTTCGGATATGATTTCTTTGCAGATCTCGGCTTGCCTTATCGTGGCGTGCCGGTTGATCCAGGCGAGCCTCTCTCTGGAGACGATCCCGAGCCCGAGATATTCATGACTACTGAGGAGGCGGGCCCGAGTCGCAAAAGGGACCGGGGGAAAGCGCCAGCCACTGAGGATTCTGACTGATGATTTTTGGTTGATTCTGAGATTGTACCTATCTTGACAGATACAGTTTATTTTTTTATGCACACATTTTTTTTTCTCTTTTTTTTTTTGGAATGTAATAATCTAGGATTACTGTTACCTACTTTTTTTTATTATGCATGTGTATGTTGCAAGAGCCCAGTTTTTTGGCAAGGGTGTGAATGTATGTTATATTAACTGTTTTGGACAGGTTTTGTGCAGGTTTTGAGCGGCTGGGACGAAATATTCCTCCGTGGTGCAGTAGTTTAAACTGCTGCAGATTTTTTTCTGGTGGTGACAATCATGTCCGCGCGGACAGGCCAGTCGTGCAGGTTTCATTTATTTCGGTGGTTGGATCTGGTTTGGACCATAAATATCATTGAAACTCCATCTTCTCCAGTTCAAACTTACTGAAATTTCGGGAGAGAAGGGAGAAAAGCCATGGAAATGACCAAAAATTCTCCAAAATTGTCCAAAGAAAGGCAAATGTTGTTCTTTGAAAAGTTCAAGGAGTGGTGTAGGGAGATTATGCACGAGAGAAGATCATTTTTTGAAGAAAGGTACAAGATAAAATGCTTGTGGTCTCTCAAAGAATTGGTTCCGGACTATGATCTCTTGAGGGCTTCTTCTTCATTTTGGGATACTAGAAGGCATGTCTTTTGCTTTTCTTACAATGAAATGGTCCCGACTGTTGAAGAATTCCGGGCTTTGCTTGGTGGTCCCGAGGTGGAGGAGATTGCGATTCCTTTGCCCGGAGGAGCTTCTTTTGTTGACAAGTTGTGCAACCTTCTTCATCTTTTTCCGGAGGAAGCACAAGGTATGATCCATGGTCCTGATCATTTTGACATTTCTGGTCTTCCTGATAGATTTAGGGGCTTAGGCTTGATTGATGATGCCTATTGGGATGCTTTTGCACTCTGCATGTTTGGTACCTTGTTCATGGTTTACTCTTTTGGGATTTGTCATCGGGCTTTGCTGGATGTGGTTGTACACTGTCGTTTGGGCCGGGATGTTGTGCCCTTGATCCTGGGAGAGACCCTTCATGCTCTTGACAGGTTGGCTGCCGGGAGGCGGTATATGCACGGGGGCAGCCCGTTTCTTTTGACTATGTGGCTGATGGAGCGCCTGGGGGTCCTCCGCGAAACTTCTGATGCGGTGAAACCTTGGACTTTTGCCAGGAGAGGGGTTACTGTGGATCTTGATGATCAGGGCTCATGGGAGTATTGGATGGCTTGTCGCCAGACTACGGATATCAGATGGTTGGTACCTCATTGGCGGGTAGAGACTCGGAGGGTGCTTCAGGATGGTTCTCATGTGATTATGCTTCCGGGGCTTTCTCAGTCCAGTTTTTATATTCCAGCTCTGGTTCGGCGGCAGTTTGGCTTGGAGCAGACTCCTTTGGAGGGTTTTGAAGATATAGCTACCAGGGTGGTGGCTTCTGCTTCGATGGATGATCCTTCAGTGTTCCCATTTCTTTCCCGAGCATGGAGGTATGACGTCTTTCCTCCTAGGGTTATCCTCAGGCGTTCGGGGTATGTGTTTCTGACCACTTGGTACTTGGATTGGTACGAGAGGCATTTTGGGGAGACTCAGGTGGCTATTTTGAGACGGCGTGAGGCCATTGTCGGTGCGGAAGATATGACAGTTTCTGAGAGGAGGAGGGCTGAGGCGAGGGCCAACCCTCATGATAGGAGCGGAGATGCCGTGACGGACTACGAGTCTTATGTCAAGAGACAGGAGGGGCGGATTCCTATGTTACCGGCTTGACTGCGGGAGATGAGAGACGAGGCTAGGGCTACTAAGGCCCTGACAGACGCTGGTTTGATAGATCCTGTCCCTACACCAGAGCTTGGTAGGAGGAAGACTGACATTTTTCCCGTGCAGAGGAAGAAGACCCGAAGAGGAGGAAAGAAGAGGGGAGAAGCCAGTACGAGTGGCTTGGAGTGACATTGAGGCTTCCGAGTATCCCTTTCTTGTCGTAGCAGACACATTAGTTATTATGTATCTTAGTTTCTTTTAGCAGGTTGTAAGTCGTAGGAGTGAACCGAGCTTAGACTCATCAAAAAGTTTTTAACTGTAATGAATATGTGAATTGCTTTAGAGTTTTTCGAAACGCCTTCATGGCTTGATCAATGTATTGATAATAAAGCATGGCTTTTATTTGTGTTTTAGACTGAACCGTTTCCGGCTGCCTACGTTCTCTTGGACTAAAGGGCTCAGGTCTCCGTAGTTCGACCCAGTTAATTTGTTTTTGTTTTTTTTTTTTGTGCAACCCTGCTTTTTACCTAGGCCGCCCTTTTCGGGTTTTCAACCAGTTGGGTATTACTCTTTTAGCACTCTCTTTTTTTTTGTTTTTTTTTATCGTTTTTTTTTGTTTTTGTTGTTGTTTTTTTTTTTTGTGCAACCCTGTTTTTTACCTAGGCCGCCCTTTTCGGGTTTTCAACCTAGTTGGGTATTACTCTTTTAGCACTCTTTTTCTTTGTTTTTTTTGTTGGTTTTTTTTTTTAGTGTTTTATGCGTAGTATCTGCGCAGCTTATCGCCATTCACCGGGTGTACAAAAGGATTTCCGTCGAGGTCTGCAAGTTGCATGGCCCCTCCGAAAAGATCTTCGAACAACATATGGCCCGACCCGAACATGTGCTCCCATTTGCCAAGCGGGTTGATGCGGACTGGGGGCTTCTCTATCAAAACGAGGTCACCTTCTCTGATCTCCCGATGTTTTACTTTCTTATCGAAGGCTCTGGCCATCCTTCCTTGGTAAGCTCGGATATGTTCCATGGCTCTCAATCGGCGTTCATCTAGCAGGGCCAATTCATCATGGCGACTCTGGAGCCATTCGACCTCGTTGATCTGACTTTCCAATAGCACACGAAGTGAGGGGATTTCTAGCTCGACTGGGAGTACGGCTTCCATTCCGTAGGTAAGAGCAAACGGTGTTTCCCCGGTTGCCATTCTGACGGATGTTCTGTATCCCCAGAGAGCAAGGTGCAGCTTGTCAGGCCAATCTCTGCCTCGGACGGCCATTTTTCGGATGATGTTTTCCAAGGTCTTGTTTGCTGCTTCAACGGCTCCGTTAGTTTGGGGCCTATAGGGAGATGACTTGTGACGGGTTATTCTGAATTCGCTAGCAGCCTGTCGCATTCCCCTTCAAAGTGGGATCCATTATCTGAAATAATTTCGGCCGGCAACCCGTATCTGCATATGTTGTTCTCTTTGATGAAGAGGGATACTTTCTTTGAATTGATGACTTTGTAAGATTTGGCTTCCGGGTTGAGCGGTATCCGGTGTTCAACTATGGAAGGGTCGAGGCTAGGTATTTCTTTATATCCGCGAATTCTCTCAGTAGCTCAATCAGATTATCCTTTTCAGTCCCTTCAGAGAAACTACCAATCTGCGTCTCTTTAGGCTCTTCTGCAATTCCCAAATTCACACTTGTTAAAACCTCTTCGGCAGCTTGGGCTCGATTTTCCTCTTTCCGAACAACCTGCTTAAAGATTTCTTTAATATATTGTTCATTTAATGTGACTGCTTCTTTATCTAGTGAATCATTATTAACTGTTTTTTTTTTATTAGTTAAAGTGGCAATCAAGGGATACTCAGAAAGGTCCGTCATTTCATTGAGAACGAAAGGGAATACAGCGTTTGCTACAACCTCGTAGTCTTCAGGCGTAAGGCCATCGGACGACTCGAGAGACTCGATCTTAATAATGAAAGACTCGGAGGACTTTTACACAGGTTGACACAAGGGGACGGGGGACCAATCCAAGCTTTGTGATCATTTCCTCCTTGGTCGCGGACGGGCCTGAGAGAGTTTCCCAATTCTTTAATGGCATTGCTGTCAGGGGCCTCATGACTCAGGATTTGCGCTGTTCTCCTTTCTCAATCATTGCTATCATCTCTTTGACTGAACCGAAATCAATCAGGTCTGGCACCTGAACCTCTTCTCCGAATAACTGCTGCATAATCGGACCATCCCAATCATTTGAAAAGACTTCTGTGGCTTTGGCTTTCGGCATTGTCAGCTCAAACTCAGGCTTTGGGCCTTCTTGGACAGTTGGGACCACATCGGCAAGGTTCTCGAACTGCTCTACTAGGCTTGGAACGCCTTTGAAAGTGTGCTCGCTCTCCATGGTAGTGGTAGCCCCAAGTATCTTGGGTAGATCCAAAAACAGTCTATGAACCGGATTTGCCTTGGTTCCTCTGAGCTTGTTAAGGTCATGCTGTAACTTCATCCATCCCTCTGCCGGAGTAGGCTCTTTGACTGGGGCGCTACCCTACTGTGTCGGACCTTTTACAAAGTAGTCATCCAAATAAGGACTGAAAGGGAGAGACCTAGGGCCGTTGATTGGGACCCTTCCTGTGGCAGCTTCTCCCCTTTTCCAGGCAATCTCCTTTTCTTTCGTAGTGTCTACCGAGGTGGCCTCATATCCCAGGCCGTGGCGAGTTTTCTGTCCTTTCACCTCAATAACTTTGTGAGTTCCTTGCTGATGCTTCCCCAGATCGAGACCGGGCAGGTAGCTCATTCTTCTCATCATCTTCAAGACTGGAGGGATCTTGTCTCGAGTGATTGTCAGATCTATGTTACAAAATTGGGCTTTGGGAGGCTCGACCGTGAAGCCCGTTAGCATGAGACCTTCCTCGTCATGTTTGATCTCCAGAATAGGTATCCCCCCCGTATCAGTGCCCTCCAAAGTGACTAGGTCTCCATAAATGGTTGTCAAATCCCCATCTGAGACAAACTTCACACACTGGTGTAGGCTTGAGGCAACCCCTTTAACTTGATGCAGCCAAGGTCTTCCCAGCAGGGCATTAAAGGTGATCGGGATGTCAATAACCTGGAATTCCAAAGATATCATCTTCTTGCCAAACCAGAGGGCCAAAGTAGCAACCCCAAGTACTGTGCAGGATGTAGAGTCATAAGCTTTGACTGTGAGGGAGGAAGGCTTTAAATCTGTGGATTTGATGTCGAGCAGACTCATGATCTTAGCCGGGAGGATATTCATCCCGGACCCATTGTCAACCAAAACTCGGGAAGACGCCGTTCATCCACTGACCGTGATGAAGAGGGGCTCGTTATGATTGGCTCCGAACCGAGGGAGATCGAGGTCTCGAAAGTGATTATATTCCCATAGTGAATGTTCCCAATCAACCGCACCACATCATCGGGAGTAGCATCAATAGGGACTAGCGTGCGGGCTAGGCTTTCTTCCGGCCTTTAGCTTGTGGGGGTACGATGAGGTGCAGGGACCACAAAGAGATGTTGGCCCGAGTTTGTTTCACTCAGGTGAGCACGGGATCCTCCTTCTCGAGGTCGGAGTTTCGGGCATCTTGGCATAGGGGAGACGGTCTTCCCTTGGTGCTTGATCCGCCACCTTCTTATCTGTCTTGGGGTTCCCCGATAGATCTGCCCGGATCGGGTCAACAGTTGACTTCCTCATCACGCTTCTTGACTAGATTTCTTCAATGCCGCCTAGGTCAACGGGGAGCCTTTTTGGCTACCGCCACTGGTCCTCGACGGAGCTTAGTTCAGCAAGTGAGGGTGGGCTCGAGTGCGGCTCCTTCCCGGGCGCTTTTAAAACCGCTTCCCATGTCACAAAGCTTTTGATCCCGGGATTGTGTTTGCTGTCCGGATGGCCTGAGCTAGGGCGTCCTCCGATTTGCCTTCATAGCCTGCCTTGTCCATAGTTATCATACAACTGGAATTGCTATTCTCAGGGCTCGGCGGCTTTTCGATTTCATCTCCGGTATAGTGCAGCCATTCTGGTTCCTTTCTGTAATACTCAGAGCTGTAGACGATTATAGCATTCTATGTGGGAGGAGCAACAGGTATCATGCCATTTTCTAGGACTTCTCTGAGAGCTGAAATACATTCGGGGAAGGTGACCTCTTCTTGGGTAACCCTGACAAGGATTGTTACTTTGTTTCGGGGCGGATTTGATCTGACCATGGTTACTTTCTCATTGGGGAGGATGGGAGTTAGTTTCCCTCTCTCTAACAGATCTTCAACTATCAGCCTGGATCGGGTGTCTGAAAACCCTTTCCCCAAAGCATGGTAGGCAATGTTGAACTCTATGACATCCACGTGCTCAGCCCCAGGAAATTTCATGGCTTTCATGTCCTCGGTTTCGTAATCGTCTTCCGAAGTTTCTTTATTGTCGCTTGCTGACAACCAACCATTGTGTCCGGCTCCCATGATATCATTTCCAGCATGATTGTTCCAGATTGATTCCGGATCTTGGGCCTCAGTTGACTCCTTACTTTCGTCGTCATCATCATCATCACCGTCATTACCGTCATCGAATCATCTTCCCACACTACTGGGATTTCGGAGAGAGAGCGCCGATCAAATCTGCTAGGGGAGGACGGGTGCGCACTGCGTACCGCAGAAATTGTCATATGCCCCCATTGGCGGGAGCGGCCATTGCGACTCCGCTTCGCCTCCCAAAAACTGTGGGGGAAGAGTGAGAGGGGGCGGCACGTACTTGACTCCAGGAAGGATATAGAAGCAATCCTCCTCCTCTGATTCTTCATTTTCACTGTCCTCGGGATCGTATTCGGCTTCTAACAAAACCATCTTGCAGAAGTGCACTAACTCCAGGTGTTCCTCGGCCTCTTTGCTGATAAGCCCCAATACTGGCGCCCGTCTGAAAATTTCTTGCTCAATTTTCCTTGACTGCTCTAACCATCTCGTGTAAATGGTTTTCTCATGATTTGACTGGAACAGCCCCAGTTCTTCAGCATCGGCTTTCCCTTCCTCCGAGAAGTAGCGGGCTTCGTATTCTTGCAAGAAATTTCTAACATGAGACCAAGGAGGGTTGGTTTGTTCATCATCCTCAAGGCTGAGGGGGAATCCGAATTCAGGATCCTCGACAAGGTTGGCCATGGGTATTTGGAGATCTTCATCAGTTTTCGCATCCTCCTGGGCATGCGAAGGTTCTCCGGCTTCAATCATGTTCACCTGATTTTGATTTCTTGGGAAGGGATTTTTAACTGTATCGGGTCCCTCGGGGCCTTCCAACTTTCCTTGCTCTATCAGTCCCTGGATTGCCTTTTTCAGAGTAAAGCAGTTATCTGTTAGATGTCCGTGGGCTTGATGAAAAGCGCAGAACTTAAAAGTATCCACGGGAGCATTCGGATTCCTGGGTTGGAAATTTTCCAAAGGCCGCAGCAAGCCTTCTTTCACCAATCCTCTAAAGATGTCGTTTAGAGGCATTCCGAAGCTTTCGAGGTTTATGACCCGAGGCTTGGGCTCAGCTGGTTTCCTGGGAGCAAAAGGAGTTGCATTATTACATTCCTGCCCTGCATAGTTGATCATCTCTTTACCTTTAGCAGGAGCCGGAGCCGTGTTGGAGGGAGGAGCTCGTATCTCGTAAGCAGGTGCAAGAATGGCTACGTTGATTGTAAGCCTTTTCAAACTTAGCTGCGGAGTTAACCATGGCCCGTAAGTCTGAGTACGGGAAATGACTGAGGGAGGTTCTCAGATGTGACTTCAGGCATGACTGGAAGATGTCCAACTGTTCCTCTTCAGAAGGAGGGATGGCCATCTCACTGAGTTTCAAATTTCACCGCTTGTAAAAATCCCCAACATTCTCATCGGACGCCGCACGGCTAATGCACCAAGTCAACTCTATTTGTTTCTCATTCCAAATTAGCTTTGTACTTCTCTGCGCCAAAGCGCACCGGTGATCCGATCCCATGTAGCCACGGCCTCGGGTTTTAAGCGGAAGAACCATTTTAGAGCACTGTGGATTTCAAGGAGAGATCGAAATAGTCAGCCAACTGCTGATTGGTGCATCCTTTGGCCTTCATTGCCAAGGTATATGTGTCCAGATGAGTTTTCGAGCATGCAGTCCCGTTAAACAGGTCCAGATTAGGCATCATGAACTTGTGGGGCAAGGGAACAATGGAGTCCGGATCCGTAGGTCGGAAGGCAGACTTCTTAGCAGTCAATTCGGCAATCTGCGCTTTCATTTCCTTGTGCTGTTCCATGAACCAGGCCAGATGAGGGTCTTGTGGTGGGGCCACGGCATTCAGACCAGTGACTGAGCTAGAGTGAGGAGCTACCGCGGCGGCGGGCGTGGAGGGAATGGCCGATCCGGGGACATAGGTAAAAACCTGTCCTTGGCCCAAATTACCCTGGGGAGCGTGAGTAGGAGCCTGGGCATAGGGATAGAACCTTGCGGCTTGTTGACTTTCAACCGGCAGAGTGGGTGGAGGCAGGCCTGATGTAGCCGGGTAGCTTGGTTTTCCAAGATGAGATTCATAGGTAGGCATAGGCGTGGGTTGTTGTCCCTGGTTGTTGAACTGTATGTCAGGCTGTGGCGAGGGTGTGTAGCCGAGAGGGTATTGCGGTCCGAGGGATTCTGATAAAACTGGATTAGGGGCTTGGTGGCCCATTGGTCCCCGGGAGTGAGAAATGGGTTTGCAGTGGGCGTGCTAGGAGCGAGCTGAATCGCATCATTCGAGGAGGGCTCACCGCTGTCCCGAACTAAACCGTGGTGGCATCCCAAACCGTTGCCGCGGTACTCGAACCGCTGTTGTGAAGGTCCGGCTTGGTCGTTTCCGAACCGAGACGGTATCCCAATTTGCTTGTGGCATTCCGAGATATCCCCAACCGTGAGAAGACATTTCATCGATTTTGCCCCCACCGAGGAACCGCGGAACCGATTCGCCCCCCTGGCCGTGCCGCATGGATCCAAGAGTCCGTAGCCAGGGGAGATGGCCGACCCGAAGATCGAGGAGCATGGGTTACGGTAGTAATACCATAGGAGGTGGGTGGTGGCATCCTGGAGTAATCAGGGCGACTGAGAGTGGGATTGGGGTCCTCTTCTTCCACGGTGAAGGTGCCATCGGGATTGAGACTGGCAGCCAAACCATGGCTTCTGATGGCTTCCATAAGGCTATTAATCTGTGCTTCCTGTCGCAATCTCATATGTTCTGCTAACTGATTCCACTGCTGTTCTGTCTGGGGAGTCCCGGGAGGCGGAGTGATGTTGTCCCCATCGTTACCGGCTGATGCAGACATTCTGAAACCCAGAGTCGGAACAAATGGTGAAGCTGACGATGTGCTTGACTCTTCCCAACTGATCAAATGGTGACCCGGCGCCCAAAACCAAGCTTTGTGAGGAGCTGCGGGGGGAAAGACACGAGGGTTCAGATGTTTGGGAGTGAAGGAGGGTAGGTGTTTGGGCTTAGGGCTCATGCAACATGCAGTTATTTGTTCTTGTTTACTTAAAACGTATTTTATTAACCTAATCGGTTGGAAAAGATTGCTCTTCTTTTTCGCGAACTACTCTGATTCCTGGATCAGTGGGCCCCATCACTACGCCTGCGGACCCTCAACCTGTAACCTCGAACAAGGGTTCCGTAGGGCAAGCGGGTCCCACCAACCGAAAAGAAAAACGATCCTAAAGTCTGGCGAGTAATCTAGTCTTAACGAGCATTCGATGTAAATTACGGACAAAGCTGACGTCAAAGGTCAAGATCATGTCCGGAGGGCTCGACGAAAAGTCGGCATGGATTGGACTGATAAATGTCCATAATTGATCTTGACCCGTCGTTAGTTAGGCCGTAATTAGACATGGAATAATCATTAATCCTTGATGACTCAGTATCATGCCGGGAGTCGGTGCATAAGTTGTGCCAGTCAAAGTCAAAGTCAAGGCGCCAGTCAATATCTGGTCAAAGTTTGCGGCGGAAAACCGGCATGACTTCGACTGATTAGGGTCCCCGAAAGATATTGACTTGGTATGCCGACTAAGGCTTGAAAGGAAAGGTGTATACACAGACCGGGAATGACACGGACCAGACTAAAAACCAACCGGGTCTCGAACAAAGTGTGTCACGGACAAGTGCATGGTCGACACGAGGCTCCAAGAGATGTTTGGGTAGTCCCGTGCTCGCACCGAGAGGCGTAATAAGGCCAAACGGGCTGCTACTGGGATTTCCCCGGGTTAAGGACGTAGTGTGCAGTGTAAGGCAAAGTGCGCGTAGTGTGCAAGCAGACTATCTTCTTTTTCTGAGTAAAATAGAAATTTTTATGTGTCTTAAAGAGGATGATGCATGCAAAAAATGATTTTTTTTTTTTGAAAATCCTTTTTTTTTGAATTTTTCTTTTTTTTTGAAATTTTTTTTTGAAAGCAAATAACACATAAGAACATAGGCACAAAAATTCAAACAGTTAAGAAAATGATTCCGACAGTCAAAATACCGATTCTTCCGGGACAGTCAAAACAAAACGAAATGTGCAAAACAAACACACACATGACGGAAGTTTGACCCACAAAAGCTTTTCTTTTATTTTTGAAAAAGATTTTTTTTTTTGAAAAAGATAAAGCTCATTTTTTTACTCCCCAGCGGAGTCGCCACTGTGATGATGTGCCGCCGCGGATTTTTCTTTTTTTTTTTGAAAATCAACAAAACGGGAGTCGCCACGCCATTTTTATTTTAAGGGCCAAAACTTTGAAAAATGCCCGATATTAGAGATTTGGGTTCGGAGGTCACGTTACACTCCGGGAAGAACGTTAGGGTTCACCCGGAATGCCTCGTAAAACGAGATTTCCTAATTTGAAACCATTTGTGTGTGTGTGTGTATGTTTTGGTTAAAATAATGTAAACTGAGAGAACTAAAAATTGAGAACTTTTTATTAGACATTAAAAAAGTCCCATGATTTTTGGTATGATTTTAGGGTTGAGTTTTGGTACTCAAAAGACTCCTTGAAGTTGAAAGTCAATTCTGCCAGAATGAAAAAGGCAGTGGACACTTGATTTTAAAATGGATTTAAGAGCTTTAAAAATTCAGAATATGAGGAAAGTCAGAGAATGAAAGTTGTTCAAAACATCTTAAATAAGGTGACTACAAAATATCTTTATGATTGGAGATGAGTTGATGGACCAAAACCTTATGGAAATCACAGATGTGAAATCTGGATTTCCAGAGACTGCTAAACTGACTTTTAGAAAATAATTTGAAAAATGGAGTTATACTCACGAAAAAAATAGAGTAAAAATATTTATAGAATCCTATGGATGTTGGCTACAAAAAGTATTTTGTAGTTAACGCCAAATTCCAAGTTTTTCTGTGTCCAAAAAATTAGACAATGGACAGAGGTCTTAGAGAAAGGCTACTGGACAGCAACATTCTCAAGAAGGAAAATGTGATTAAAAGGGGGTTTGCATCCATGCTTTGTCCCCATTTCCTTAGGCTTTGATTAGTGATCACTAGACTTGTTTAGTGATGATCTACTATATCAGGCCATCCTTAGGGTACATTAGGACTTAAAGCACTTCATTTGCTTGGGATGGGGGAGATTTAACTTTGAAATAAAGATTTTTTGTATGAAAATGATTTTTAGGTTAAGAAAATGTTTTCAAGTAAGTAAAAAAAACAATTTGGAAGGAATGTTGATCCTTGTAGAAGATCATCCATGGAGATGAACTTCCATGGTGATCCTCTTGGATCTAGGGCAAGGGATGGACAACAAACAAGTTACATCTTTGAAATGTGAGATGCATGCATGGATGAGGGAGGTTTAAGGTAAGGAGAAGGAGGGTTTACCAATGGTGGTATCCTATCTTCCTTGTGTTTGTGTTTGAGGCTTGAATTTAGTGAGTATTTGGTGAGTGAGATTTGGGAAAATAATCAAGAGAAAAAGGTGGCAATTCAAGGAATTCCCACTGTTTTCTCTAGTATTTTCGCCAAGGTGCTTGCTGTGAGTGAGTTGTGTCTTTTAAAAATGAGACTGAGGGGCTCTATTTATAGGCCTCTGGAAATTACATTTCCATCCGCGCGGATGGTTCCTGCAGCGTGCACTGTTCATTTAATGCTGCTGCAGGCTTTGGACAAGAGGAATATTTTTCAAAATATTCAAACAGCTGTGTTTTACAGCTTACCCATTTCGGGTTTTTACATTTTGTAAGATTCTTTCCCTTGTTTATCTCTAAATAGCAATCCCTAATTTACCCTTGCTTTGTTAGAAAAGTTAGAAATTGTTAGAAATGTTAGGAATGTTAGGACTTTCGTTAATTTTCTAACGAAAATACTAACAACTCAAATTGGAGCACTTACACTTAGATCTAATCTTCCTCTTCTTCACCCTTGCTCCTACAGATGGTGCCTCCATCTCTCTCTTAGGCACCAGTAACTGATTGCTTGCCTGGGTTTGCCCAACGAAATCTTGAAGATCCTTTAGAGAAAAAGCAGCAGTAGACTTTGAAACTGTCAAGAAAGCGCGCTGTCAGAAGAAAGCAGAATCCAGATACACAAAGAAAAGATTTTTATAGACAAGATTTAAGGATCTTACCAGTAGACATTTCGGTAGACGGTGGTATCTCCTTGTCCTCAGAAATTGCTATGGCTTCAAAAGGCTGGAAGGATCGCTCCCCCTCTGAGAACTCCAACAATCTTCTCACCTTCCCAATTGTCTCGGCAGATGGAGGGAAAAGCTTAGCCCAATCAATAGCTGCAAAAACAAAACAAAGAAAATTACAACAACTAAGTGCGGAAAATAAGGAAAAATTGAAGTTTGAAAGAGGGATACCTTCCCTAGTCCATTCAGTCGTCAAGAAATCTCCTTCCTCCAAGGAATTCTTCTCAACAAAAAAGTATTTCGACTTCCAACCCCTATCATTCACGGTTACTTTCAAAAACAGAGGTTTCATGCCTGACCTAGTCTTAAGGAGGTATCTCGTGGAACCAAAAGTTTGAAGCTCGTATACAAAGGCCAACTCCCTCAAACCTATGTCTAAACTGAATTCACGGTTCACTCGCAAAACATAAGAAAAGATCCTCCAAATCATAGGCATCAGTTGGACAAAAGCGAGGTTAGTTTTTCTAAAAAAAACTCATTAATCAGTGCAGGGAAAGGATAAGAGAAGCCTAGAGTGAAGGGGTATTCATAGAAACAAATCCATTGCGGAGAAACAAAATCAGACCTAAGGAAAACATCAAAGGGCCAAAAGATGGTAGAATCCGGAAAGCAGTGACGATCTTTGACAAATTCAATCAGTTCGTTGTTGAAAATACAGATTTCCTCATCTGGTTTTGCCAACAAACCTTCGCATGAAAAACCCCCATCCTTGTTCAAACTCAGAGGGTTTTTCGCCGCCTTTTCCTTTTTCGATTTAACCATTTTTTGAAAAAGAAAAAAGAAAGAAAAAGAGAGGGGAAGATTTTACCTTGAAGAGGAAATCACCGCCGTGAAGAAGGAGATGGATGAAAACGATTGGAAAAAGTGGAGAAGAAAGTGAAAGGGAACTCGATTAAAAACCCTAGATCCTTGGGGTAGTTACGCTAATTAAGTGGAATTAAACTCCTCAACCACCACGTATCTCTCCAAAATTAATTAACTACCGAGCTTCTAGAAGGAAGTAGAAAAACTGTCCTTTTAAATTCATTTAAAGACAGTTTTGGGGACAATTGTTGTGGGTAAATTCAGAATTGCTACATCTTGAGTTGTTGCCAGCATGTCGACATCTTCACACCCGTAGTCAAGGTAAAAATTACTTACGCAATTAATTCATTATTTATTTTTTTTTGTTATATTTAATTACAGGGGTAAAAGAACGTAGGAAGAACATGTTCCATGGACTCCTTTCAACGGTTTGAAAGACCAATTCAAGATGAAGATAACATGCCGAAATTCTAGGGAAGTTTGCTAGGATTTTATCTTCTGTTATTTTTTCTATTTAAAAGCTCATGGCTGGAACACATCACAGGGACGCACGCATTACTCACACAGAGTTCACAAATACTTTGTAATCCGCCATAGCTTCATCTTTTGTAACTCAGAGATATTAATACAATTATTTGGGAAGGAAGGTGCTCATAATCACCTCCCGAGGTTTTGTGCCGGCGAGATAGTTATCTCAAGGGTTTTCCTCGTTACATGATCGAGTCATCCTAGTTTCATTGTTACACCGATTATATTCCATTGCACCCTCCTTAGCTTTATTTCGAATTTCTTTATTGTTGATTGTTTTTTATCAAAACAAATAGTATAGAAATCTATAGCTTAAGCTAGTGTGTGCATTGACTTGGGACATAACTTACCATGTTTATTCCTATGGACCTGTTTTTACCAAGTACAATGTTTGCTTTTGCTGTAGTAGGTAATGGCATCAATCAAATAGGGGGAGATTGTTGTATATGCATATTTTAACCTTCCTAGATTAGCTTAAGATTTGATTGATACCATAACCTCCTCTCTATTTTAAGGACTTTAGGCCCATATGTAATGAATCTTAGACTTCAATTTTTTAGCTAAGTCCATTTTATAGAATAGGTTAAATTAGGCTTGAAGACTGGCACAAGACTCATTGAATCTGAGGATGCAGTTCAAAGTTTCAGACCGCCTTGTCAAAACCTCCTAGCAGAACCGCTTCATGCAAACCGCTTGGTGGAATCCTTGTCTTAAACTGCTCTTGAACTCCTAAGTGCAAACTGCTTGTGAACCGCTTCATGCAAACTGCATTGCAGTTTCAACATCTTAACCCCACTGATGGATCCTCCACTAGTGAAACCGCCCCTGTCTAAATCGCTCCTCACCAGGACCGCTCCAATGATTGAAGACTTGAAGTGAACCACATTTGACCGTTGGAATCCACGTCAGCAATATCAAATGTCAACCACCATATCTTGTCACGTGACTCAATGTCAGAGAAGATCTGCAAGGATCTTGAAAAGGTGACATATGTCCTAACTACCTTATTTGCAACTGGAGCCTGATCAGCTTTACCTGCAACTGCTGTACCTAAGGACAAAAGTGGTTACTGTGGACCAATGGGAAAACATCAGTACAGTCCTTGCAACATCTGTGTCCAACGGCTATATCCTTGATGCTTGGGTATAAATACCCACAATCTTCACCATTTGAAGATTGCTTGAAATATTGATTTCCTGTGAGTTCATACGAAGTTGAAGCTCTACCCAGAAAATTTCCAGTCCTTTGAATCTTCATCTTCTACCTCAAGAAATATATCCCAGTCCAGAAATCAAGCCTTATACACATCAAGAATCATTGTGCTCTCCATCTCTTAGATTCAAAGAGCGTTGATCTTGAACACACACACACACACCTCACTTGTTTAATCACATAGATTAATCATTTGAGATACACTGGTTATAGTCTATGATTCGATCTTCATAGAATAGATTTTAGATCTGAGTTTGAATACTTTGTAACTTGTAATCTCTCTCATACTCAATATAAAATCTAAACTTAGAAAATTCAAGACTAACCATCTTGATAGTGGACGTAGATCGTTTATCGATTGAACCACTCCAAATATTGTGTTCTTACTTTTCTGCATTTATTATTTCTTGTGCTTATTAATTATCTATATTTTTCTCTGTTTGATCTTAATTGTAGTTATCCATTGTTGTGGCTTGTGTTTGGAGTTAACTTTGTCAAATCTCATTTTCAGTTTTATAACTGCTCACAAAATCGCACTAAAATCGCTTTGCAAAACCGCACCTCCAAAACCGCTTTGTAACTCAAATATTTCGCTGTGCATTTTACAACTCTACTTGCAGTTTTTAACACACTGCAAGAGGTTTTGTAAGCTTAGAGATTTAGTTTTAAAAAGAGGACGAAAAATTTGTAACAGCTATTCACCCCCCTCCCCTTTAGCTGTTTTTCACCCTTGTTGTCACTTTTGAGACCAACACAATAGCTCAGTGAAACGGCTATTATAGAACACACTTTTTATAAGAATTCACTATCTCACACACAGAAACACTCTAGGAATGATAGCTATTCACTATAACTCACTGATGTTGGATAGAAAACAATTAAATATCACTTTGTAATTTATGAAAAACATTTAACAACTACTTCCTCCGTCCCACGATAATCTGTAAAAAGACATTTTTTGGGCGTCCCATAATAATCTGCACTTTCCCAAAATGGAAATGGGATCCACTTGTCTCTACTCACAACCATTACCCACTTACTCCACCTTCTCTCTTCTACCCAACCATCTACACTCACAACACATCACCTTTTTCACATTTTACCGTAATTCTCGTGCCAAGAAAAAAATACATATTTTTATGAAGCGGAGGGAGTATATTCATTTTAAACTTCTAGCACGACAACAAATAAGACAATACTATTGACAACATTGATGTACCATGACAACATTGATGTACCAACACAGCAAAACACCAATGTCTAACACTGTACCACTACCACTAACAATCTTCAATCAAGCAAGTACATCAACCCCATGTGACCCCCCACTAGTTGTACATAAGCCAAAGGGGAAGCCAGCTAACAACTTGACTCAAAAATGGAAAATATTTCTAGTCCATCCATAGTAGATCTCCTTAATATTTTTGAACAAACAGTCTCACGTGCCTAAGATTAAGTCATATGAGTTAGATTTCATTATTGAGTTTGGTACCCAATTCTCCTCTCAACCAATCTCTTACCTGTAATAAATCATGACAGTCTGGCTCCGTTTGTTTGGGCGTAAAATAATTTGTTTTCGTAAAATAACTCGTTTTACGCTGTTTGGTTGAGCCTTCGAAAAATATTTTTCGGAAAATAATTCGTTTTTCGCTGTTTGGTTGTTTTCCGAAAAATGGAGAAAACGTTTTTCGGAAAACATTTTACGCCCTTCCTAAGTAAAACGACTTACTGACTTTGTCCTAAGTAAAATATTTTCTGAAAAATGGTGCCCCTCATGTACAACTCATATTTCACAAGGTACAACATAATAATAATAATTAAAAAAAAAATAAAAAATACCCCCTACCCCACCCCCCCACCCCCAAAAATATTTTTTTTTGTAACCGCTCCACCCACCCCCTGCCTACCCCACCCCCCCCACCCCCAAAAAAAAAAAAATTTATGTAACCGCTGACACCACCCCCCAAAAAAAAAAAAAAAATTTGTAACCGCCCCACCCATCATCCCTCCCAATTTTTTTTTTTATTTTTGTAACCGCCCCACCCACCCCCCCCCTCAAAATTTTTTTTTTTTTTTTTTTTTTTGTAATCGCCCAACCCACCCCCTGTCTACCCCCCCCCCCCCAAATTTTTTTTTCGGTGGTTACAAAAATTGATTAAAAAAAATTTTTTTTTTGGTGGTGGGGTGGGGTAGGCAGAGAGTGGGTGGGGCGATTACAAAAAAAAAATTGGGGGGGGGGGTGGGTGAGGGGTGGGGGGTGGGTGGGACGGTTACAAAAAATGATTAAAAAATTTTTTTTTAATAAAACATTTTACGCCCTTTCGAAAAATATTTTTCTTACCAAACACTTGAAAGCATTTTACACCTTCTTTCGTAAAATATTTTACGCCTACCTCCGTAAAACATTTTACAGAAAATATTTTTCGAAAAACGTTTTTCGAAAAATATTTTTCGAAAAATATTTTACGTCGAAACAAACGAAGCCTCTATGTGTCACATTACCCAATTCAATAAATCAACGATAAAGTACTACTAAAATCTCAATCTTTGATACAGTAGGACAAGTGTGATATTTATTCTCACTTTTTTTAAAGGCAAAGAATTGCAAGCAAATATTCAATTGTTGCATATAACAAATAAGAGACTCAAACGTTCAATGGTTGCATATAACAAATAAGTGATAAAGCATATGGGGATTTGGCCTGCTGGCTTGAGCTTATAGCTTCCAACCTGAAGGTCATGGGTTCGATCCCCCAAGAAGTTAGAGAGAAGGCTTTCTCTCCCTAGAATTTATCTCCTAGGCGTTTCTGTGCATGCATGTGTGTGTGTGTAGTGAAAAAAAAAAATAAGTGACACAAAAGTGAAAATAAGGTAAACAAGAACATGAAAATCAAGTCGTTCTTGCTCAAACGATATTTAATATCCATTTTAATAAAAGAGATCATGAGTTTGAAACATATCAGATACAATTTCTATCACTTTTAGACTTAGAATGTCACTCTTTTAATAAATTAAGTTATTCATTAATAAAAAATCCAATTTTTTTTTTTTTTTTTTTAAAAAGGAATATCAAGTCAAATACTCCCTCCGTCCCGGCCGACTTAGGATTTTTTGAAATGGCACGGGGATTAAGGAAAAGGTAAATGTTGTGAGTGTAATTTAAAAATAGGAGAGAGAATGAGTGGAGGAAATAGTAAATTATAATGGTGTTGTGAGTATTAAAATAATGTAGGAGAGAGAATGAGTGGAGAGAATAGTGATTTAAGGTTTCCATTTTGGCTCGTCCTAAGTCGGGTGGGACGCCCAAAATGGCAAAAAGTCCTAAGTCGGTCGGGCCGGATGAAGTATTGTCTATCCCTTATAAAATACCACTCACTTCTATTGACAAAATCATTTATTTCCAGTAAAGGGCTAAAATACATAATAATCAAACATTAGAAAAATGTAACAATGGTCTCTTTTTCTTTTTAGCCTTTTGACAGTTTTCCACTTCTCAGTCATATCCCCACCACTTCATCAACAACCCAACATGCCAAGGCCCTGTTTGGACTTAACCAAAATTAGCCAAACCCGTTCTTTCTTTTTTCTTTTTTTTTTTCTAATAATTTAATTAATTTTAAACCTTCTCATTATCCTCTCCTTTCTCAACCTTCAACAACCCTTCTTCTTCCAACTCCGCCGTAGCGCCACCATCTTTAGGACTCTCCAAAGCCCTCTTTTCTTCCTCCACCACCTCCATTTCCTCCATCTCCGCCGTCGTACTTGGCCCTCTCGACCTTTTCTTCTCTCCTCTTCTCGTCAACTCCGCTGTCAATTCCCCCAACGCCTTCCCATTATCCCTCCTGTTCTTGATCAAAACCTCACTAATGTCTGCCGGCGTCATCTCAGCCTCCTCGATCACTTCCTCCAATCTCTCCAGAACTTCCTTCTCAATTTCTTCCTCTTCCAATCCCAAGTAATTTTTCAAAAGAATCTTCAAACTGGGAAACGAACAGTGATTCATGAATATATGCATATCCATTCGACCACTCCTCAACAATGCCGGATCAAGCTTCTCTATGTGGTTCGTCGTGAAAACGAAAATTCTCTCACTCCCACAACAAGACCACAATCCATCTGTAAAATTCAATAAACCTGAAAGGGTAATCGAATTCCCGCCATCTTGATCACCGGACCCGTTTCTCATGTCCGGCAGACTACTATCAAATGAACCCCGGGCACCGCCGCCGCCGGAGTTGGAACCTCCATTACTCTTCTTTCTGTTAGTCAAGTTAATTGAACAGTCAATGTCTTCAATAACAATTATCGATTTCGAACTCGTCTTCATCAAAAGCTTCCTCAGCTCAGAATTCGTATGAACTTCAGTCAATTCCAGATCGTAAATATCGTATCCGAGAAAATTTGCCATGGCAGCAATCATGCTGGATTTTCCGGTACCCGGTGGACCGTACAACAAATAACCCCTCTTCCAGGCCCGGCCAGTTCGTTGATAAAAAGCTTGACCGTCGGCGAAATCACGAAGATCGGCTTTAATTTCGGCTTTTTTACTCGGATCCATAGCTAAAGTATCGAATGTGCTTGGATGCTTGAAAGGTACCGACTCCCATGGATGTCCCCTAGCATCAAGGGACCCACCTCGAGAATTCGTGTATAGTAACCGGTCTTGATTCTTTCGGCGTATTTCATTAGCCTTTTCCATGATGAAATCGAGGTAGGATTCGAGGATTAGGGATTTGTCCCTCTTGTTGATTCGGAGCGTGAACCCACGTTTCTCCTCCGGCAACGGCCGCCATGAGAAGGTCTGGGATTGTCTGGGTGTAACTATGTGTTCCCAGACGACGGCGATGCCGTTGTAGACGTCGATGAGGCGGTCGTTGTTAGAGAGGCCAAAGGTTATGGCGCTAGAGTTGAGGCCGCGGGTGAGGCTGAGACGGTTGCCGGTGATGGAGGCGGAGCTGCTTAAGTAGAGCTGGACGGCGTTGTAGAGCTCGTTGGTGTTGACACCGTCAATCTCGGTTATGTCGTAGTAGCAGTAGACGGAGAAGCAGTTGAAGATACGGTAGAAGATTTTGAGGAAGGCGAAACGGAGCTCCGGTGGGAAGACGGTGTGGAGGAGACTTTGACAGAAGGCCCAAACGCCCATCAAAGAGGCCAGCGACGTCCAGAACTCCCTCATCTTTTCTTTATTTCAACGGCGGCGTTGACAATTGTGGAAAGGGAAAATTAACACGTCGGAGATGGGTTTTTCTCTTTTGTGGATTGATTTGAAAATGAATCTTGAATGGGTTAGGTGGAAATTAATGAAGGTTTAGAGGGGTCGGAAAAAAATAATTTGTTCAAGAAATTTGGTGAGAGGAAATGAGGAGTCGATAGGAGAGCTTGAAGAAGATTTATAGGGGAAGCCTTTGAGGGTTTTGGAGCCCTTTTCGAGTTTTGATAAATTGATAGTTTTATTTTATCCCTTTTATAATAAATATTTTATTTTCTTTTTGATATTATTAAACTCGTTATTGTGTTTTTAAATAAAGAAAGAAACTTAATTTAATTTTATCATTGTCCATATAAGACCAAAATCTTGTAAAAAACTACTCCCTTCATCCTACTTCAATTGAGCCATGACATCTTTGCACGCTTTTTAAGATTTTTTAAAAAAAATTAGTAAATAATTAAAAATGGGTAGAAGATTAAAGGAGAGATAATGTAAAAATTAAAAACATTTAATAGGAGAGAGAATGAGTGAGAGGAATAGTAAGTTAATGATTGATTTTTTTGTAAATATGTTAAAATTATAAGGATATAATGAATGGTTTTTTTGTAAATATATAAACATTATGAGGATATAAATGTCCGAAACATTGTTCACTTCTTTCCATTTATGAAATGACTCATTTGAAGTGGGATGTCCCAAAAAGAAAAGTGGCTCAATTGAAGTAGGACGGAGGGAGTAGTTTTTTTTGTAACATAAGAAAAAAAACTAGTTTTAAAGCTCTAAGTCTAACTAATAAGAGTAATCAACAGTTCTGAAAACTAGATTTTTTATAACATTTTGAAAAAAAATTAGTTTTTCATGAGAGTTACTCCCATATAAGATACAAAATAATAATAAAAATATAATATTGTTTTTATAAATACAGAAAGAAATTTAGCAAAATTTTATTGTTGTCCAAATAAATAAGGTATAAATTAGGATTATATAATATTTTTGTCTCTAAACTTGTCATTTTTTATTAATTTGATCTCTCATGATTATTTTTTATTAGTTTGGTCCCTAATGTTAAACAATTTTTGCCATTGTGACCCTTATGTCAGTGAAATTTTCAGAAATATCAAGAATACCCTTGCACTTTATATTAAATTGGTCGTTAAACTTGACACTTTTTATCAGTTTAGCCTCTTTTGATATTTTTTTTATTGACTTGTTTATTACCTATGTTTTTACTGATTTTTAACACATTCATAATCAAAAATACCCTTACTAAAATTGATGATGAGTTTTCATTTTTTTCATAGTAAATAATAAAAAATAACATTTTGGTTAAAAAATAACGTGAATCAATTGAAATACATTTATAATTGCCTAACTTGAACTGTATAGATTTCTTAATCTTTTTTACCTTTTCGAATTTATTAATTGATAAAACAGGGAGAAAAAAATGATTAAAACTCATTTGGAGTTAATTAATTAACTTAAGGGCATTTAAATTTTTTATTTGCATTAGAAATTTGAAATTTGACAAAAATACATGACAATACGCAAATCGAAAAAAAAAAAAAACCATTATGACAAACAAAAGTAACAAAAAAAAAAAATTCATGTGGGGCCAAAATAATAAAAGTGGCAAGTTTAGGAACCAAATAATTATTTAATACAGGGCTAGTTTCGATATTTTTTAATATTTCACCGATCGATATTTTTGAATATTTCACCGATAGAAGGGGTAAACATTCAAAAAAAGACAACATAAAGGACCAAACTAATAAAAAATAAGGGACCAAACTAATAAAATGTGTCAAGTTTAGAGACCAAATTATTATTTAATCCTATAAATTAATAAAGTACTTTCCTTAAAACATTAAAAATTCAAAATGCGTTATTTATTTTGAGACAAAATGAATAATTAAAAAGCATTTTAATATAAAAAAACAATATTATTTATTATTGGCGTTTTGCTTTAGTCTCTTTAATCATGGTTTACAAATTTCCAAAATGAAAACATCCCTTAATTGATTTAAAAGGTGGACTTTTTATTCGTGTCTCAAGGTTGATGCTTTCCACTCAAAACCTAGAAATACAAATAAACCATCACTTTATTTTCCAAGTTATTATTATTACTATTATTATTATTTTTATTATTAATAGTACTCCCTCTGTATCAATTTAAAAATATTACATTCTTTTTTGAGTTTTTTTAGTCGGTAAACTCTTATATATCAGTTTAAAATTGTTAGTTACTTTATTATCTATAATGAATAATGAGATCAACTTGTCATTTTTACAACAAAAACTCATTACCCACTTTCTCTCCTACTTTACTTTTCGTGCTCACAACATTTATTTTTACTTAATTCTTATGTCAAACTAAAATAAGAATATTAAACCGGAACGGAAGGCTATATGCTAAACTAATTTGTGTTTTGAATGCCTATAGTGAGAAATCGGTTGTTCATTTCTGTCGCAGCCAACCCTAGTCAATAGTTATTTTAATTTCAGTATGCAATGTAGAATAACTAACTTTTCACTGTAATCATTTCTGATATACTCCCTCCGTTCCACATGAATGGACACTTATTTCTTTTTTGGGACGTCCCACGTGAATGGACACTGTCCAAAATGGAAAAGAATATTCACTATTCCCTCCACTCATTCTCTCTCCTACTTCACTTTTACACTCACAACATTCTCTCTCCTAACTATTCCTCCCACTCATTCTCTCTCCTATTTAATTCTTCATACTCACAAACACATCCTCCTCCTATTTCTCTCTTCTACTTTTTTTTAATTCTCACACCCAAAAAGCTAGTGACCATTCACATGGGACGGAGGGAGTATGTGTCAAGTGTGGTATTCGTGTTCGTTTCAATATGAGAGGTCAGAAAGTTTGAATCTCACTTACTGCAAATTTTAGCAGTTTTAAGTGCACACTCTTTTAATAAAATAAGTTATTTATTCAGTAAAAAACTCAAAATTTTTAAGAAAAAAATCGAATAAAAATTTCATTATCTATCATGCATATAATGTCTCTAATGAGTCATGACACATGATAGGGTTACTAAAACTGAGTGTTTTTATTGACACTAGACCACAAAAAAAAAAAAAAAAAAAGGTCATCCAAGTATGTGATGCAGAGCAACATAAGGAGGCTGAGGGTGCCTTTCAGCTTTTGAAATCCATGGTCACGACTGCTCCTGTTTTGACACTACCTGATTTTGATGGTATCTTTGAAGTACATTGCGATGCTTCTAATATTGGTATTGGGGGAGTTCTCAGCCAAAATCAGAGACCCATAGCCTTTTTTAGCGAAAAGTTGAATGATACACGGAGGAAGTATTCGACTTATGATAAGGAGTTTTATGCTATTGTTCGTACCTTGGAACATTGGCAACATTATCTCATGTCGAAGGAGTTTGTATTGTTTTCTGATCATGAGGCACTTAAGTACATCCAAGGACAACACAAACTCAACCTCCGTCATGCAAAATGGGTGGAGTTTATTCAGATTTTCACGTTTGTTATCAAGCACAAGGCAGGAGTTCAGAATCGAGTTGCTGATGCCCTCAGTCGTCGCCACCTACTGCTTACTACTATGCGTTGTGAGGTGGTTGGGTTTGACACTTTTCGTGACTTGTATCGAGATGATCCGTATTTTCAGGAGGTGTGGGAGAAATGCTCCATGGGTAGCTTCCTTCATTTTGTTATACATGATGGATATCTGTTCAAGGGAAACAAACTTTGCATTCCCTCATGCTCGTTGCGTGACTTCATTATATCAGAGAACCATGAGGGAGGACTAGCTGGGCACTTTGGGAAAGATAAAACAATTGCACTCGTGGAAGATCAGTTTTTTTGGCCAAAGTGGGGGCAAGATGTTGCTAGATTTGTGGAGAGATGCCGCGTTTGCCGTGTGGCCAAAACTCGCAAAAATAATGCGGGTCTTTACACGCCATTACCTGTTCCTTCAGCACCATGAGAAGATATCAGTCTAGACTTTGTTTTGGGTTTGCCAGAACTCAATGCCAAAAGCTTATTCTGTTCATTTTCCTTTGCTGGTGTTTTGATTCAATTTTGTTAAAGATATTTTGGTACTTTGTTGGGCATTTCGTTTTAGGGTTTGGAGAAGTATTTAAACTCATAGCCTTTTTTAGCGAAAAGTTGAATGATACACGGAGGAAGTATTCGACCTATGATAAGGAGTTTTACGCTATTGTTCGTACCTTGGAACATTGGCAACATTATCTCATGTCGAAGGAGTTTGTATTGTTTTCTGATCATGAGGCACTTAAGTACATCCAAGGACAACACAAACTCAACCTCCGTCATGCAAAATGGGTGGAGTTTATTCAGATTTTCACGTTTGTTATCAAGCACAAGGCAGGAGTTCAGAATTGAGTTGCTGATGCCCTCAGTCGTCGCCACCTACTGCTTACTACTATGCGTTGTGAGGTGGTTGGGTTTGACACTTTTCGTGACTTGTATCGAGGTGATCCGTATTTTCAGGAGGTGTGGGAGAAATGCTCCATGGGTAGCTTCCTTCATTTTGTTATACATGATGGATATCTGTTCAAGGGAAACAAACTTTGCATTCCCTCATGCTCGTTGCGTGACTTCATTATATCAGAGAACCATGAGGGAGGACTAGCTGGGCACTTTGGGAAAGATAAAACAATTGCACTCGTGGCAGATCAGTTTTTTTGGCCAAAGTTGGGAGATGTTGCTAGATTTGTGGAGAGATGTCGCGTTTGCCGTGTGGCCAAAACTCGCAAAAATAATGCGGGTCTTTACACGCCATTACCAGTTCCTTCAGCACCATGGGAAGATATCAGTCTAGACTTTGTTTTGGGTTTGCCAAGAACTCAATGCCAAAAGGATTCCGTCATGGTTGTTGTTGATCGTTTCTCTAAAATGGCACATTTCGTAGCATGCAACAAGACTTTTGATGCTACACAGGTAGCGGACTTATACTTTAAGGAGATTGTCAAATTACATGGTGTTCCTAAATCCCTTACGTCTGATCGGGATGTCAAGTTCATCAGTCATTTTTGGCGTACGTTGTGGAGGAAGTTGGGTTCTCGTTTACAATTCATTAGTTCGTATCACCCACAGACGGACGGACAAACTGAAATTGTTAACCGTAATTTGGGAAATCTGTTACGAAGCTTGGTTGGGGACAGCCCACGTCAATGGGATTTAACGTTAGCACAAGCCGAATTCGCTTACAATCATTCACAGAACCGCACCACGGGTAAAAGCCCATTTCAGATTGTTTACGGTCGTAATCCCATCAGCCCCCTTGACCTCATACCTATCCCTATTTCTAGTCAGTGCAGTTCAGATGCTGATGAACGTGCCAAAAAGATAAAGGAGCTTCATGAACAGATTCGCCTACGTATAGTTGAGCAAAACAACAAGTACAAGCAGCGAGTTGACAAGCATCGCAAGAGGGTTGTGTTCCAGGTAGGTGACTTGGTTTGGATCCACTTGCGTAAAGAAAGATTCCTAGCTGGACGCTTTGGCAAATTGCAACCGAGGGCGGATGTGTTGTGAATTTGGTGGTACCCCCGTTGCAATCAAGACAAGAAATCAACACACCCACAAGCACAAGGATGAAAGAATCACACGCACAAGAACACAAGAGTTGTTTACCCGGTTCATTCAACACATGAACTACGTCCGGGGGCAATTGCCAAGCCAATATGTATTAGACTCCTTCTAATATGTTGCTACAATGAGTTCTAGGTCGTAACTATGCTTATATAGTAATACAAGGAAACCCTAAATCAAATTAAGAAGAGTTCTAATCAAAATAGGAAACAAATCTGCTGCAGAAAATTCCCACCCGACACGTGGGCGGTCGCCCAAGCAGAAAATCCCATGAGCCATTACTTCTGTACACCTGGGCGGTCGCCCACCACCACATGGGCGGTCGCCCATCACAACAGAAAGTCCTCCGCGTTTTTCCTCATTGATCTTAGCAACTCCTCCGACTTAGACTCCTTTTTCCTCATAGTTTAGGACTCCAATCCCAACAATCTCCCACCGGAGACTTAACTAACAAGCATAGAAAACACCCATCAACTCCCACCACGGAGTAAAGACCTTCGAACACATTTCCCCCCATATTGGCTTGACACTACCGAACCTCCCCTCAAGTACTAAGGCGAGTTGAAACCAAGCGACATTTCAACCTCTCCGTGTTAGATGATTCTTGCCTCCCCAAATCAGCTTCTACCTTGATTTCTCCCCGCAAGTCTAACTTCGCCTTCTCCCTCTAGACCCACCTCTCTCGCAATGCTTCCCCTTGAAACTTGGACACACCTTGTTTCTTGCATCGTCTTCTCTTGGTCTGAATACGCTCTCTGTTAGGGCACTTGGACATCCACACCGTGTTGATCAACTTTGTGTCCCCCCTAACATACCGTTTCTTGATGTCTCCCATTTTCACACCAACAGGCCGGTTCTTTAGCCTCTTTCTCCCATCGAAACGAATATCGACATTGTAGGTAGAGTACAACATCTTCCCCTTAACCCCATGAGCTAACACCTTAGCCCCTTTTGTGACTTTCCAAGACCCACCAATGAAAGAAACACCATACCCTTCACTGTCAAGTTGTCCCACAGAAATCACCCTTCTCCTCAAATCCGGAACATGCATCACGTCGTGTAGTTGTAAAACAGCCCCGTTAGGTGTCTTCATCATCACATTCCCCTTACCTTTGATCTTCAATGGTTGACCATCACCAAAATAGAGAACCCCAAAATCTCCAGTTTCATACCGCTTCATTGATTCTGCATCCCCACTAGTATGACAAGAAGCTCCAGAATCCAACACCCAATCTTCACCCGACTGCTCCTCTCCTAGGATTAATACATCTCCACCATCATCCACCACGTGTGTACCACCATCTTTACCCGGACAGTCATAACTGATATGACCCAATTCGCCACAATTGTAGCACTTGACCTTTTTCCCCTTTTTCGGTCCTCCCCTTTTTCTCTCCACCCTAAGTGCGGCCCCATCTGCAGAAGATTCTCCCCTTTTCTCTTTCCTTCGCAACTCCTCTTGAAGGATGAGATCTCTAACCTCCGTATACACCAATGCTGTTTTCGACGTACTAATCGTTGTGACAGTAACCTCCCAACTATCAAGCAAGGATTTTAGTAGAAAACAAGCTAGCACTTCATCGGAGAAAGTAATATCGACACTTTTCAATTGGTCCACCATACCTTTGAAATTGCCGATATGACTTGCCGCTGTCTGCCCCTCTGACATCTTCGCATTCGCAAACCTCTTTATCAAATGCACCTTATTGATATTCGACGGCTTCTCATACATGTCTGACAGCGTTTGTAGCAACTCCACCGTTGTCTTGGCCTCCATAGCATTCCGTGCAACGTCGTCGGTTAGAGCACTCCTCACTGCTCCTAACGCCTTCCGATCAAACGTCTCCCAATCATCTTGTGACTTGTCTTCGGGCTTCTCCTTCAAAGGTTTATGAAGATCCTTACAATAAAGGTAGTCTTCAATCCTTGTCCTCCAGAACGTGAAATTCACACCGTTGAATTTCTCGATTGAGTTCTTCATCTGACTGCTTCACCAAAATCCCCAAGAACGCGATTCAAAAAAAAATCAACTAATGAAACTTTGAATCCTCCGAACCAATGCTTTGATACAAGTTGTTGTGAATTTGGTGGTACCCCCGTTGCAATCAAGACAAGAAATCAACACACCCACAAGCGCAAGGATGAAAGAATCACACACACAAGAACACAAGAGTTGTTTACCCGGTTCATTCAACACATGAACTACGTCCGGGGACAATTGCCAAGCCAATATGTATTAGACTCCTTCTAATATGTTGCTACAATGAGTTCTAGGTCGTAACTATGCTTATATAGTAATACAAGGAAACCCTAAATCAAATTAAGAAGAGTTCTAATCAAAATAGGAAACAAATCTGCTGCAGAAAATTCCCACCCGACACGTGGGCGGTCGCCCAAGACACCATGGGCGGTCGCCCAAGCAGAAAATCCCACGAGCCATTACTTCTGTACACCTGGGCGGTCGCCCATCACAACAGAAAGTCCTCCGCGTTTTTCCTCCTTGATCTCAGCAACTCCTCCGACTTAGACTCCTTTTTTCTCATAGTTTAGGACTCCAATCCCAACAGGATGGACCTTTTCGAGTCGTGGAGCGGATTAATGATAATGCTTACAAGATTGACTTGCCCGGTGATTATAATGTGTCGGCTACTTTCAACGTTTCTGATCTGTCCGCATACCATGGCGAAGGTGAGGACGATGACTCGTGGTCGAGTCCTTTTCAAGAAGGGGAGAATGATGCAGAGCAACATGGTTTGGCAGCAACTGGTGGCCAGGCGGCCGCCCCATACTTTCCCATGCGCACGCCTCAACTAGATCCAACGCAGCTCCAAGTCTCGGCCCCCCAGGCGGCCGCATCAAGCAAGGCTAGGCGCCCGCCTCACCCATGGCTGAAGGAGTAGCAAGTCACTGCCTGTCAAGCGGTCACATGGCCTCCAATCAGGCGTCCGCCTCAATGTCGCAGATCTTGGTTTCCTTATTCTGTTCAATTTTCTTTGCTGGTGTTTTGATTTAATTTTGTTAAGGATATTTTGGTATTTTGTTGGGCATTTCGTTTTAGGGTTTGGAGAAGTATTTAAACTCTTTTAAAACCTTTGTTTAGGCAGTTTTTGATTATTAAAGAATATATAAGAAAAGCTAGCAGCTTTCTTCCGAGTTTTGTTCCATTCTAAGTTCGGTCATAAATCTCTAGCCTCAAAAGGCATCAATATGGTTATGTAAATTTGATCTCATGGCAACGAAATCTATGAACTTTTGATAAGTGAATTAATAATCTCATTCAAATCATGCAATGTATGCATATACTCCTAGATGAGAATTAAGATATACTCCCTCCGTCCCATTAGTATTAGCACAAACACTGTTTGCGCGGGAATTAAGGAATATGATATTTTAATAAAATGTTGTGAGTGTAAAAGAATGAGTGGAGAGAGAATGAGTGGAGGGTGTAATAAATTATAATGGTGTTGTGAGTATTAAAATAATGTAGGAGAGAGAATGAGTGGGGTTGGGTGAATATTTTATTAATATAAAGTTTTCTTTTTGGGAGTGTGCGGATATTAGCGGGACGTCCAAAAAGAAAAGTGTGCTAATATTAGCGGGACGGAGGGAGTACATAGAATCTAAATCTAAATCTGAACCGAATCTGAATCAGAATCTGAATCTACATTGAAATTATTATTGTTAAAAATATAATTCATTTGAATTAATACTTTTATTTTCTAAAAAAATAGTCAAATTAAATGATATGAAAATGTTCTTGAATAGACAAAGAGAGATAAAATAAAGACTAAATCTTCCTCTACCCTAAAACAGAAGAAAATAAAAAAGATTAAAGGGATATTGACATGAGAAAAGACTGGCTGGCAATCAGGCCATAATATTAGAGACAAGTCCAAAAATAAACAGCATAGAAAAAGGACAGGGAATAAAAAAGGACATAAAACTGTTTCATCCGCAAGCTCGTTGTTATTTTTGTTTTTTGGATCCAAAAGTTATACGATGCTTCAAAATAATTGGGTCAATATCATTTTGGTAACCTAAATTTTCCCATATTGAATTTATCAAAGTTTTATTTTGAGTATTCAGGTTAGTGAATCGGAGCAATGTGATATAAAATGGATAATCAGTTAAAAAACTAATCGAAACAATGTGACGTAAAAATAGATAACTAGTTAAAAAACTAAAGAACCGCACATGACAATTTTAAGGATAAATTCGTCACGTTACCTAGCATTTAGTAAATAAAAGTGTAATATACTAAGTAAACTAGATTGACTCCCGTGCGAAGCACGAGGCGTTACTATATATTCAAAAAACAAAAATTAAACTAAAATAAATGAAGAACTCAATTAATTTATACATTATGGAATACTTTCTTAAAGACTACATTGTCAGTACATAAAAATTAGAAAATAATAAAATAATAAAAAAAATTATAAGAAATATGCATTTCTCTATATACAATTCTGTAGTATTTGATCAATTTAAAAAAATAAATAAAACACACGAACTTGTTATTCAAATACGAAATAAGTTATTGAAATTCGTTAAAAATGATTAAGATTGGAAATCTAGTGAAAAGAAATGTGATATTTTATTTCTTTTTGATAAAGAAATTTTTAAATAAAAACAAAAGTTTTGGTCATACCAAAAGGATAGTACAGTTATCTAATAAAAATTAATATTATTATTTTTCAAATGGAAACTTTCAATTAACTCATGGTCGTACATCTAAAAAATGATGTCATAATTATTTACATTAACTCATTATGAACATAATTATCATATTTATTTTCAATTTACGTTATCAATTTCGTTAAATGAAAAAAAAATCCCCAAACCCCTCCCCCACTTCCTTATCAAAACCAACCCACTTCTTCATCTTCCTCTTTTAAATTACCAATTTTTACTATTTTTATTTCTTATAATATTGACATACAGTTCAATCGAAATTTTAAAAATAATGGCCATTTTTCCCATTATTCGTCTTTATACACAAACAATATTTTGAAACGAAGAGATTTTTTTATCATTTGTAATTAAAAATTTAAAAAAAAATACTTCACACATAATTAATTTTCACTAAAAATAAATTGAAAAATTAGTAAAGAATAATTAACAAATTTATATTAAAAAAAAAGGATTTTTTTTTGTGTCGAAATCAAATTAAATAAGTCTATATTTAAAGAGGAAAAAAAATATGAATTTTGGTGATTAAAAAAACAAAATTAATTTATATTAAATTAATTTTTTTTGTCTTCACACATGGCAACACACAGCCGGCCAAGGCCAAGCCGACCAATGATAATGTCACGGACGAATCATATATGATTGGCTAAGCTTCATCCTCATTGTATAACCAAGACAACTCATCTTACTTTGATTTTTTTTTTCATGTGGGATAAAGGCCAAGGCCGGCGAAGGCAAGGCAAAGGGCCGAGCAAAGGCCAAGGCCGACCGAGCCGAGGCAAGGCCATGGCATATTTTCCACATCGAAAGGAAACGAAACAAAAATGGCCTTGGCCTTGGTATATAATGAGGCTTCAAGTTCAAGGAAGGTGTAATTATATTTATATTCATATATAATTATGAATATTAAATATACATATATCTTGAAAGGAAGAAAATAAGAGAAAAAAATTAAAAAGAGTAGAAAAAAATTAAATAGAAGTAAAGAAAATATCAAATGAAAACTTTCCCTTAACTCATGCTCGTACATCTAAAAAAAATATGTAATATTTATTTACATTAACTCATTATGAACATAATTATGATATTTATTTTTAATTTAGCTTATTTAATTTTGGGAAGAAAATTAAAATATATATACCCATCACTTTTATTTTAGATTATATTATTTTTTTTTGTATAATAATAATTATTATCATTTATAATAAAAAAAATTACTTCACACATAATTAATTTTCACTGAAAAGAAATTAAAAAATTAGTAAAGGATAATTAACAAATTTATATTTAAAATAGAGGATTATTTTTCTTTGTCCAAATCAAATAAAAGAAGTCTCTATTTAAAGAGAAAAAAAATTAAGATTTTGGGTGAAAAAATAAAATAATAAATATTAAAAAAAGAATTTTTTTTTATTATCATGTATAATTAAAAAAATTACTTCACACTTAATTAATTTTCAGTAAAAAGAAATTGAAAAATTAGTAAAGGATAATTACCAAAATTATATTTAAAAAAAAAGATTTTTTTCTTTGTCCAAATCAAATAAAAGAAGTCTCTATTTAAAGAGAAAATAAAATTATGAATTTTGGTCAAAAAATAAAATTAATTTATATTAAATTAAATTTTTTTAACTTGACACATGGCAACACACGGCCGGTCAAGCCGACCAATGATAATGCGAAATACGAATCATACATGCTTGGCTAAGCTTCATCCTCATTATATAACCAATGCAACTCATCTTACTTTGATTTTGTTTCCATGTGGAATAAAGGCCAAGGCCAAGGCCAAGGTAAAGGGAAAGGGAAGGCCAAGGGCCGAGCCGAGGAGGCAAGGCCAATGTCAAGGGAGATTTCCCACATCGAAAGAAAACGAAAAAAAAAAATGGCCTTGGCCTTGATATATAATGAGGCTTCAAGTTCAAAGTAGTCGTAATTATATTTATATACATATATAATTTAATAATATGAAATATAGATATATCATGAAAGGAAGAAAAGAAGAGAATAAAATTAAGATTTTTTTTTTCATAATTAGGTGAAAAAATGAAATTAAAAAAAATAAATTAAAAAACCTTAATTTTTTTTATTGTCATTTATAATAAAAAAAAATGACTTCACACTTCATTAATTTGCACTAAAAATAAATTGAAAAATTAGTAAAGGATAATTAACAAATTTATATTTAAGCAAAAGTTTTTTTTTCTTTTTCCAAAGCAAATGAAAGAAGTCTCAACTTAAAGAGAAAATATATGACAAATTTCGGTTTATTCGGTTAAAACGGTTAACTAAAGCCCTTTTTTTTTCTTTTCAAATTAGTCCTTTTTCAAAGGAATTTTTAACAATTTCTTGGAACTATTTTTAGAAAAAATCCTTAGTCACAGCCAAGGCAAATGCCAAGGTCACGGCAATGGCCGGCCAGGCCAAATTTCAAAGCCAAGTATGGTATAAATTGCTCATCATCAGCCTCTTATATATCCATAGCCTTTGGTTTTTTTGGTTTTATTTCAATGTGGGATAACATCCCAAGGGAGGCAGCAAGGCCACACGGCGAAGGCCATGGCCGGCCAAGGCCGAGCCAAAGCAAGGCCAAGGCCAAGGGCGAGCCACAATCCTTTGATTACTTTCCCTTCATTTCGATGTGGGATCACTCCCAAGGCCATGCCTGGCCAAGCTCGAGCCAAAGCAAGGCCACGACCATCCAAGGCAAGGCCACGGCCGAGCCAAGACAAGACCACGGTCGAGCCAAGGCCAAGGCCCAAGTCCAATTTCAATTTTTTTTTTTACAAATAAATAATATCTTAATATTTATATTTTTTATTTTGTATAAAAATATTTTTTTTTGACAAATAATAAAAATAAGTGGCAATATTTTTTGGATATATATATAAATTTATGAAATATTTTGACAAATTTAAATTTATTATTTTGAAATATTTATTTTGACAAATAAATAGCATCTTGATATACCCTCCTATCCAAAATAAATATTTTGTTATCAATTTAAAATTATTACTCTCCTTTCCAAAATAAATATTAAGATAATTTTGTTTATACATATTCAAAACCATTCAAACTCATCATCCTATACCCCATCACTTTTATTTTATATTATATTCTTTTTTTTAGTATAATTATTATTATTATTATTATCATTTATAATTAAATTAATTACTTAACACTTAAGTAATTTTCACTGAAAAGAAATTAAAAAAATAGGAAAGGATAATTAACAAATTTATATTTAAAATAGGGGATTATTTTTCTTTGTCAAAATCAAATGAAAGAAGTATCTATTTAAAGAGAAAAATATTATGAATTTAGGTGAAAAAATGAAATTAAAAAATAATAAATTTAAAAAATAGAATTTTTTTTTATTATCATTTATAATTAAAAAAAATTACTTCACACTTCATTAATTTGCACTAAAAAAATTGAGAAATTAGTAAAGGATAATTAATAAATTTATATTTATACAAAAGTTTTTTTTTTTTCCAAATCAAATAAAAGAAGTTTCCACTTAAAGAGAAAATAATACAAAAATTTCGATTTATCAGGATAAAAGAGTTAACTAAAGGCCTTTTTTTTTCAAATTAGTCCTTTTAACGAAAATTTTAACAATTTCTTGATCCGTATCGGACACAGAATACCTAAGGTTCATATCCAGAATTCGACCCAAATTACTTGGACCAAGCCCCGTCAGAGGCCGATCACATTCGAGGCGAGGGCGAGGGCGTGGGCAATGGGCGAGGCGAGCCGTAGGCAAGGGCCACGGCCGGCCCAGAAATAACAAGCCTTGGCCGGCAGGCAATATATAGGGAAGGGATAACATTTTAGTTTGGTTTTATTCAATGTGGGATAAATTCCTCGAGGCCACGCCAAGGGCAAGGCCGAGGCGGGGCCACGGCGCGAGCCAGGCGAGGCGAGGCCATTTCGGTACGATTTTTTCCTTTTTGCCACGCGTGAATTTACTAAAATACCCCTCAATGGCAAAGCCTTGGCCAGCTTGAGCAATATATAGGGAAGGGATAACATCTTAGTTTGGTTTTTATTCAATGTGGGATAAACTCCTCAAGGCCACGCCAAAGGGCAAGGCCGGCCAAGGTCGAGCCACGGCCAAGGCCAAAGCCATTTCAGCCCAATTTTTTTTCCCTTTTGCCACCGCGTGAAATTACTAAAATACTCTTCAATGGCAAAAAATTTATCAAAATCTTGTTATTATATACTCCCTCCGTCCCGGAAGCTTGGTTTATAGCTTATTTGCTTTATTTGGTTTTAAGGAGGGAGTATTATATTGAAAGTGTTGTGAGTGTGAAAATAAAATAGGAGAGAGAATGAGTGGAGAGAATAGTAAATTATAATGGTGTTGTGAGTATTAAAATAATGTAGGAGAGAGAATGAGTGGAGGGAATAGTAAAAATTCCTTTCCATTTTAGGTAAGTTTTAAATGTGTGAAGTAAGTTTTGGGACGCCCAAAAGGAAAAGTGTGAAGATTGTTCCGGGACGGAGGGAGTATACAGATAGATAATGAAAATAGTTAAAAAACTAAAGAACCGCACATGACAATTTTAAGGATAAATTCGTCACGTTACCTAGCATTTAGTAAATAAAAGTGTAATATACTAAGTAAATAATGAAAATAATATTCTAACCTCACTATTTCTTAACCCCGTCTACCCTGCCCATCTCTCTCTCTCTCTCTCTCATTTATATCAATTGCAGCCTTCCCTCACCGCCTCCGCCGCTGATCCTCCCTCCCTGGAAACTCTCCGCCCCTCATTGATATACATCCCCTCCCCTTTCTTCTGAACAACAGTGTTAAAGACCCAATCAATTCTTCAAACCCCAAAGCCTCGCTTTTTCAATCTTAGTTGTCACCTTTTCTCATTTCCTCCGAATATGCTCCCCCGCCAAGCTCTTCTCCACTCTCCGCCCATAAATTAGAATTCTTTTAGGGCTTCGACCAAAGCAGTCTGGTGTAAAGCAAATGCTTGTCCACATCGTCTTCATTAATTTGATTTCAAGTGTTTGTCGATTCTTGAGATAGGTTTTGTAAAATCTTGTTTTGTTCTTCTATTGTGCTGGGTTTTGTTCGGATTAAAAATTATCATGTGAGAAATGGTGCAAGTGTTGTTTACTGAGAAAGAGCCGTGAAAAAATTTATATTTGAAAACCTCTAATTTTATTTATATTTGAAAAGAGTTAATCTTATAAAAAACTAGTTTTTTCTAACATTTAGAAAAAACGTGTTTTGTTTTTCCCGTTTGTGTCAGTGTCAGTTCAACAAAGTGCCAGTGTGACAAAGTGCCAGTGCATGTGTAACAAAGTGCCAGTGTAAAAAAAGTGCCAGTACCAGTTTAACAAAGTGCCAGTGTAAACAAAGTGCCAGTGCATGTGTAACAAAGTGCCAGTGTAAAAAGTGTCAGTGCCAGTTTAACAAAGTGTCAGTACCCATTTTTTCACTGCCAGCTCTTAAACACATATTCACTGGCACCCCGTCACTGGCACTTTTGTAGATTGACGCTGGCACATTATACACTGACACTTCTTGATACATGTGTTGACACTCTTTTACACTGGCACTTTTTTATCCTATCGCTGACATTTTTTTACCCCAAACACTGGTACTCTTTTTTGTTGGCACTCAAAAACAAATGCCGGCACTTTCAAGCACATACACCTGTTTGGCACTTTCAAAACACATACACTGGCATTAGTTTACACTAACACTGGCACATCAAATCCCTAGCACTGGCACATCAAACTCTCTCTCTCTAAACTATTTTGAGAGAACCTTCTCTTTCTAATCGTTAATCACCCAAAACACCACTCCCTCTCTCTCCAAAAATCAGGATCGTCTTCCTCCACTAATCCTTTCCCTCGAATCAGCCGGATCAATCGCCATCACCGAGCTCCCTCTCTCCACATCATACGACGCCCTCTCCCCTGTCCTAAACCCGTTCACCGGTGACCTCCTTCACCGTTCTCTCTCTACTCCGGCTGAACGGAGACCTCGCCCAATTCTTTGATTCAAATTGGGTGAAATTGAAATCATAGATAAGGGAATATAGCTCTGAGCTTCAGCTTGATTTTCTGTCTGAGGATCAATCATCAATCCCGAATGATTAATTTTCATGAGTCTCATAATTTACTTTCTGAATCAAGAACATAGTTTGGTAGAATCTAATTCAAATTGAATTAGAGCTGGAATGGGATCATGATTCTAGAGATGCGGCAGTAATCCGTCCGTCGTCGGCCGTCAGCCCGTCGCCATTAGTGGTGCAAGTGGGTCTATAATTGTGCAGATTAGGAAAAGGGAGTTTTATATGGGAATTAAACAAATATCCCCTTTTCCTACGCCTCCCTCATCTCAATCTTCATCTCTTTTCTGCTTAGCGCTGCGAGCGATGCGGGATGCGGAAGAGTCGACGACGTGTTTTTAAAAACACGTTTTTTAAGCTCACAAAAAACGCATTTTTTACAAGAATTTGGCATTTGAAAACCTCTAATTTTATTCATGGATTTTAGCTCATAACCCTTTTTATTTTGGTTAATTTTCCTGTAATAATATTAATTCACACTTTTGCACATAACATTACAATTACTCAAATGACATGTTGTTATCATTAAAATTGAAGCGCAATTTCAAGTTGTGTTTAAATTTTTAATCTTTTATTATGTTATGTATGAAAAATTCAAATAAACATGACAAAAAATTGTGTAGTATGAAACCAATTTTTAATTAATAGTTTAAGCAGTGTTTTATTTCATAGTTTGAACCGTGATTTGAATTATGGTTTAAACCGCGATTTGAATCGTAAAATCAAACCGTGTTTCGAACCAAACCAAATTATGGCGGTTTGGTTCGATTCGATTTGAATTTTTTCATGGTTCGATTCGATTTAAATTTTTTTTCAAACCGATGACAAGTAGTTCGTTACGTAAATTGGCACAAATCAAACCAAACCGAACCATTTACACTCCTATGATTGTGGTATGATGCTGGACTGTTGATTTTGGACATGATGATGATGGTTAGTGGGGTTATATAACTTGTTATTTTTTTAATATATAGAAACAAAGTTGAATTGTGTTTTGTTAACTTTGTTAAATTTTTGGGGTTATATATCTTGTTAGTTTTTTTAATATATAGAAACAAAGTTGAATTGTGTTTTGTTAACTTTGTTAAATTCAATTCGTTAAGTGCCCTGGTAATGACCTTTATACCCCTTAAAATCTCCGTGTTTAGCACATGCCACTATGCCAGCCATTTCGTTATTTTTTTTAACTGGTCGTTCATTTCACATCACATTGCCCCGATTCAATAAACTGAGAAATCAGAATACAACTTTGACAAATTAGATAACCAATTACAATTTTTGGAAAAACTTTGATTACCATAATGTTATTGCCCCAAATAAATAACCAATAATTATTCAAAATTATTTTTAATAATTAAAAATATTTTAGTTTGTAATGAATGAAGTAATTTTTTGAGGGAAAAGTCTAGAAATATGTCTCTATATTTAGGTCAAAGATTAATATATGCCATTATACAAGTTAATTATCATATTATTTTTCATACTTAAGAAAAATGTGTGAAGATTAGGAGATTGTCATCTTCGTCCAAATCCTAACGGAATGAATGATTAGACGTCTGAGTTGGAATTATTGACTCTGGAAAAAATATATCCAATTGGAATTTTCTAAGTATAAATGGATCAAAATTACGTAGTTTTGGCATTTATTCACATAAAAAATAATTTAACTTATAAGTAGAGCCGTCAAACGGGATAACAGGACAGGACGGGACTACATTATGTTGTCTCGCGACTAATGTGGGACGGGACGAATTTTCGTGGAACTAAATTATTCCGTCCCGTCCCAAATTTACTGCGAGACCCGGGAAAATGCGAGATCCGTTGACTAGACGCAATTAGGCGTTGACTAGACGGAATTGCCTCCAAAGCCACGACCAAGGCTGGCCAAAGCCAAGGCCACGACCACGGCCAAATGTACATGCTTCCCAAACTTCAGCCTCTATATATAAATACTAGTACATATGCCCGTGTCCAAGGACACGGGTGTGTTTTTTTTTTTTTTTTTTCAAATTGATTTTTTTTTAATTTAAAAAAAAAATAAAAAAATCAGTTACTTAATTTAAGTAAATCCTCCTAAAGCTCACTCTTAGCCCAAACCCAAAGTCTTAGCACAAATTAAGGACAAAATAGGAAACAGACTAAATAGTGAGGACAAAATAGGGAAAAACCCCTCCGAAACTGTTCATAGAACTGTTCACGGAGGGGTTTAATTTATACTATAGATAAGAGCACTGATGTGCACAGGAATTAATCCAAGCTAGAACCGTCAATACACACACAGAGGGAATCAACTTAAAGACGAACGAAAACTAAAATCTAACCTTGCGTATAAATTGTTGATTAATCAAAAAAAAAAAAAAAAGGTCAACAAAAACAAATTCATTCTCATTCTCAGATTAAGATTACAGCCGACCCCCTCTTCTTCCTCCAGTCCCATTCCCGTTACTACCTGCCGGCCACTACCACTATCGCCAAGCCCATAAAATTCTCCCTAATCCTGTTCCTACCTAACTCGCAACCATCTTTCCCCTCTCCGACCGACCATTATAATTATTATCTCCCCGTCCTCCACCATTAAACCATGATCCTCTTTATCAATTCAAGTCCGCAACCTCCGTCGAAACCCTAAGCACCCGACCACAACTTCAACAAGCAAAAGGTAGGTGAGCAATGGCGAAGTCGAAAAATCACACCTATTAGTTAAATGAACTTAAATCCTAGCTTTATTTTGTTTCCTTTACCCTCTCCTTTTTGTTTTCTACTTTTGACATGAATTAAAGTTACCATTTTGAAATGCCATTGATGTTCTTAGTCTAAAAACATTATTTCCGACCAATTATTAAAAAGCAATTTGTCTCCCTGTAGAAGCTTAGATTTGAATATCAAAGCAAGATTTTGTTGTTGATGAGCCCGGATCTATCGGCCGGGTCTAAAGCTCGATTTGGTCGAAATGCCAAGTATGACTAGGCAAATCCTAGAGACTGTCCAAGTCAAGACCGCGAATAGATAGAGTGCTAGAGTCAAGACCGCGAGCAGCTAGGCCGTCAGCAAGGTGACCGCGACTCTCATAACCGCGGTATCAGTGATCACGTCAAAGCATGTTGACCGCGGTCAACATATTGACCTCGGTCAACTACTAGACTCCCGGTTGTTTCACCAGACACCCTGTTAAAGCCAAAGCTAAAAGTCAAGCGAAAGCTTGTACCTACGCTGACACCAATAAGCCGACTTGTACCCATCGCATTAAATGGTGGCTCAAACGCCCACTATGCATATACGGCACGGCGCCCGCCAACTATCCTCTGTACATATCCTTTCAGCGACATCCCTCTGCAGTAAATCTTACTTTATTGCAGAGTCCACTAGGCGCAGACACGTGTCCTAGGTCAAAGACAAAGATATCCTCCGGGGCTGACATCATCAAGCAGCTCCCTCATACTATAAATATCAACCTTTATCCCCATGGATAAGGTAAGTGCCAAATTATCATTTAGCCACATTGTCTAAACCCTAAACCCTAAACATACAACTCACTAAGACATTCAATGTCTTATTCTCAGTTATAAACCCTCAGAGATCTTACTCTCACACCCGAGGGCCTGAGCTGGATTAAAATCTGACTTGGTCTCTAACGGTGCTCATTGTCTTTGTTGTGTTCTAGGTACAAACCAATACTCAAGCCAGATATCCTAAACAAGTGAGACCCCCGAAAGTCGAGGCGTCATCGGTGGTTCCATTGCCGAGAACGTCTAGTTTTTTCTCGTGTAAACTTGTGTCTTTGTCATAAACAAATACCGTATATCCAAATACTTGTTTCCAAAAAACAACTTTTCAGCTTTTTTCCGTAAAAAATGACTAATATTTCTCTCCAAAACGCTGATTTTCTTTCAACTCAAGGTAATGACCAAGCTTCTCCCTCTCAACTAAATCCTGCCAGGCCAAGAACCTCAGCCTTTAATAGGTTGGGTGGTCGTTCTGGCAGTCTAGGGGTCTCTTACTCCTTCTCAAAGAGACCTAAGGGAAAAGCTTGAGGTGGCCCGCCAGGATAAATCCCCCCAAAATCCAAATCCAAAAAAACTGCACCTCTCCTATCACTCCTGAGTTGATTCTCAAGAGAAACCAAGCTCTGGCTGTGAGGGCTAAGCTAGTGACTGAGGCCATGGCTATAAATGATGCCCATCTTGAGTTGGTCGAGTTGGAGGCCATGGTGGTGTCCCCCTGGAGGAAGGCTCATTAAGGTTCTCCCAAAGGGCCCCCACGAAATCTCTGGCTAGTCAAGCTAGGGGGACAAAAAGGATAGAGTCATGAGGATGTTGAGGATGATGAGGAGATGGGAGAGGGAGCAGAATCCACTCCTCTCCCCGAGAAATTCAAAGCACAACCCCCGGCAAAAGCCAAGGGGAAGACCGTGATTTCTCCCTCCAAAAAACGCAAAATGGATAGCACAGACCCTGAGTTTGTCAAGTTCATGCACATGATGTGGGAAAACCATCAACAAAGCTCCACAAAGTGTGGTCGCACATTGGACGCTTTTGCGGACAAGATTGCCAGCGCGCCAATCTAAAGAGGAAAACCTCCTCAAATAGAGACCTATGATGGCTCTACCAACGCAAAATGCCATATCGGGAGGTTTGAGGACAGATGGCCCTGTTCTCCTCGGATGAAATCATGATGTGCAAAGCCTTAGCTGCTTCTTTCACGGGCAAGGCCTTGTCATGGATGCTGGCCCTTAAGCCAAAATCCATCAAAAGCTATAATCAATTCAGGCAGAGCTTTTTGAACTCCTTTGCCGGAGCAGGCGAGCCCACGAGGCCAAAGACTGATCTTATAAGAGTCAGGCAGGCCGCCGCAGAAACCACCAAATTCTACATCACTCGGTTCAGAAAGATGTCCGAGCAGATTGAGACCTGTCCGAGAGCGATATCCAGCTCTACTTTGAGGGCGGTCTGTCCTCCAGCTTCTTGAAAATGAATTTTGCCTCGGACATGCCTAAGAATGTATAGGAGATGTACGATAGGGCCTCCGTAGTTTCCTCAGCAGAGGAGCCCAACGAAATAGCTTCCCGCAGACCGGCAAAAGACAGAATCGAGCATGTACGAGATGCCGGTCAAGGGCCCAGTTGCGGTCAAGGTCAGGGAAATAATAGAAGCCCCAACACTGATAAACTCAGAAGGTTAGCGGACGAAACAGTTTATACACCCCTGACCGCACCACAGGCAACGATCTTAAAAGCAATGGAAGTTCCTCCTCCTCCACCAATGGGCCGAAAGCCAAGTGAGAGGAGCAGAGCCAAGTTTTGTGACTATCACAACGATCACGTTCACAATACTGAGGACTGCTTCCAGCTGAAAAGGATTATTCAGCAGAAAATCAATAACGGCGAGCTGGAAAAATGGGTGCAAGGCAATAATACCAACAACAACACTAACACCCAAAGATCTCGACCTCAGCGTGGCCCAGAAAGAAGAGAGAGAGAGAGAGAATAATGATGAGGATGATCAAGGGACCTATGATATCAATTTCATTGGAATAGAGTATCTCTCCAACAAATAGCTCTCCCATCAAATAAAAACGTTAGAAAAGATCTTCTTGATTCCCCCCTTGGCTCCAGAAGAAGAGCAAGAAATAGGTTCAAGCAGAGTGAACTTGCCTCCACTCTCTTCCAATTCACTCGGCCCCTCACTATCAAAATGAGGATCTCGCGGGCAAACATTAGTAGAGTCCTCATCGACATTGGCGCGGCCAGATAAATACTCTACTATCATACATTAGTAGAGATGAAAATGTCCGAAGCTCATCTCACTCCTACGCCGGCCTGCTCGAGGGATTCCCTAACCATAATGTCTGCGTGAAAGGGACGATTGACTTTGAAGTGACCATAGGGGAAAAACCCTACAAAAAATAGCCAAGGTCACTTTCATGGTTATAGATAGAGATGTCAATTCGGGAATACGGGACGGGACAGGACGAAATTATGTTGTCCCACGACGGGAATGGGACGAGACGGGATGAGACAAAACAGGACGGGACTAAAATAATCCATCCCATCCCATCCCATTTGTGGGACGCGGGATCCCGCGGGACTCATACGGGACCCGTTGAAACCATATGAGCAAGGCAAGTTTGAATGATCCTGATAGGACCAGAAAAGGTTTTCACTTGACAAAGGGATGTTGAGTCGAAGCCACGAGCCCCGACCAAATTATGCTAGAACGCTGGACAAGGTTTTCAATAAAAGGCCAAAGGTGGAATGTGAGTTTCTCTAAGGAACTCGAGATTTTCAAAACTCCAAACTTTCTTAACAGACATGTGCAAGCTCACAACAAGGATGATTGGCTACATGATGTAACGTCTGAAATATTTGGTATATTTACAAGCAGGCCAAGGAGCAGTGCCCATGTACAATAAGAGTACACAAAACCGTAAAACAAAAACTCTACCAAAAAAACATGAGTCAGGAAGCAAGTCATTCAACCAAAAACGAAAGAACCTCCGCATCAAGTTCATTAAACTCTGTACCGAGTACTCTACTCCATCAAAACTCATTACAAAGCAACAATGAACATGGGAGGATATTCTGCTGCACTTTGAATTCTCCCTGAACTGTCACACCACCTAACTTTGACTTATTTCCCACCTATATATAAACTTGCTGATCAAAGTCAGACCTGCTGCAATACTTTTTGACAAAACCCCACTCTTCACCAAGGATTAGGAATCAAACCAGACCTCCATAGAGATATATAGGGCTTAGTGGAATCCATACTGATAACACTGAAACAGAGAGATATACAGGGCCGAGATATACGAGACGGGAACAGGACGGGCGGGACCGCACCATGTTGTCCCGCGACGGGAACGGGATGAGACGGGAAGGGACAAAACGGGACAGGACTAAAATACTCCGTCCCATCCCGTCCCAAATCTATTGCGGGACAGGACCCCGACGGGACCGTCCCAACTTGACGGCTCTAGTTATAGATCTACAATCCCAATACAGCGCCATACTTGGCGTGACCGCTCATGCCGCATTGGGAATTGTAGCATCTATCCCCCATCAAAGGGTAAAATTCAACACTCCGAGCGGAATTGTGGTCATAAAAAACCAACCTGAGAGGTTGTTGGGTTTCGAGGGTCCATGCGCAGCGGAATAAGCAATAACTCGAAAAACCCCAAGCCCTAGAATCCGTTCTAGATGAATAATTAAGAAGTATGAATTAGGGTTACCAACCTTGAATGCCTTTGTCGTTGATATACGTAGTCTAACTCCAGATTGAAGAATTAGCAAGTCTTCAATATACGATCCTTTAATCACGAACAAAAAGATCTTGATTTGCGAAGATCCTCTACGAGTATCCACGCGATGAACGAACCCTAGAACTCTTTCTAGGAGGATTGCTAGATCCCTTGATTGAAACCTTTTCAATCTATGATGAATTGTGGAATTGGTGTGATGATTTTCAATTCACAATTGAAAATCCTCTCTATTTTTGTCTTTCTCAAAGCTCAAAAACGGAACTGGCTGCTAGGGTTGTTGAAGGAAAGTATTTATACTCTATAAATACTGTGCCCTATTAAAAACCCTTGAGAAAAACGGTTTCAGCATTCAGGGTACATGGGCGGTCGCCCATAGGGACCTGGGCGATCGCCCATGTATCCAGTGCCTAATCCCTTCCTCCGAAAACCCATATGGGCGGTCGCTCATAAGGACATGGGCGGTCGCCCAAGTGTCCAGAGCTTTAATCCCTTATTCGAAACCAACATGGGCGGTCGCCCATATGGACAAGGGCGGTCGCCCATCATGACAGTCTCCAATGCCCGGTTTTCAAATAACATGGGCGGTCGCCCATAGCACCTTGGGCGGTCGCCCAACACACCAGAAATCCATAATTCATTTTTGACAATTCGTTCGATGCGTGTGACCTCATAGGACTATATTATGTTGGCAATGAGTTCGATCACATCGATCCTCATAAGACATGAGCGGACTCTAGCAAGCCATCATGCCTACCCAAATAATATAATATCAAGTTCGTTTTTCCTACATAGAACATATCACAATCCCATTGTCACACGATGTTATATTGAACATGAGTCATGGTCCACGTCAACTCATATTGTTCAATGCTTTCTCGTTACCAAGTAAATTGATTAATCGAATGACATTAATCATATTAATTCATTCGGGCATGGCCATGCACTACATCAATCTTACTCACGAGTGGCCAAGCAAACATCTCTCTTTACGAGGGACAAATTTCCATCTTGACTTATCATTCTTCCCAACAAGAATCATATCATGCCAATAATAGCCCTTATTGTTGTCCGGTTAAAGACAACGTTAAACTATATCAAACATGATATTCATCGAGTGGAAGACGATGATAATCTCGTGTCAAAGGATATCAATGATATGACTATATGAGATTTATTTATGACATATGACCATGACATAAATCTCATAATGGGTCAAGTCCAAGACCTTGTTCTCTAACAAGTACCCATGAATCTAATGTGCATCTCCATGCATATAATCATCACATGATTATCCATTAGACTTCATACTAGTGCTTCATAAGTACTAGTGGACACGATTATTATAACTAAACATGCGAAACACATATAATAATCAAATAAACAATCTCATATATAAATGAACAATGACATTACATAAAGGTCTATCTCTATAGGCCTAGTGGCACTAACACCTACAAAGCCTCCCCACTTGCACTAGGCCCAGCCACTCATGTATCTTATACCCATGGACCTAACATGATCATCATGTTTAGCTTGTGGCAAAGGCTTGGTGAGAGGGTCCGAAATATTGTCATCCGTTGGTACCTTGCATATCTTGACGTCCTCCCTTTCACGCATTTCTCGAATGAGGTGAAAACGTCTCAAAATGTGTTTGGATCGCTGATGTGACCTTGGTTCTTTTGCTTGGGCAATAGCACCATTATTGTCACGTAACGGCTCTATCGGGTTAGTGATACTGAACGACTTCTAAGTCACTAACGAACTTCTTGATCCAAACCGCCTCCTTAGCCGCATCCGATGCCTTTGCTATGTATTCGGCTTCGTTGTAGAATCAAAGAATGCGATTAGCTTTGCTTGGAACTCTTCCAACAAACGGCACCTCCATTTAGCATAAACACAAAACCTGCATCGCGATCTATAGTCATCTTTGTCGGTTTGGAAGCTTGCATCTGTGTAACCCTTTACAACCGGATCATCTTCCATTCCTCCAAATACCAAGAATACATCTTTAGTCCTTCTCAAGTACTTAAGGATATTCTTGATGACTATCCAATGGTTCTCACCAGATCGATCGTATCTACTCGTTGCGCTTAGAGCATACGAGACATCGGGTCTAGTACACAACATGGCATACATGATAGATCCAATTGCCGAAGCATATGGAATATCATTCATCCTCTTTCGCTCATCATTTGTCTTAGGACAATGAGTCTTGCTAAGAGTAATGCCATGTCCCATTGACAAGTTCCCTCTCTTAGAATTTTCCATGCGGAATCTTCTAAGGACCTTGTCAATATACGTACTTTGACTCAAACCAATCATCCTTCTTGATCTATCTCTATAGATCTTGATACCAAGGATATAAGCCGCTTCACCCATATCTTTCATTGAAAAACATTTTCCTAACCAAGACTTAACAGTCTCAAGTGCAGGAACATTGTTTCCAATGAGCAAGATATCATCGACATATAGCACCAGAAATAGGACTATGCTCCCACTTATTTTCTTGTATACACAAGGCTCATCTTCGTTTTTGATGAAGCCAAACTATTTGACTGATTCATCAAAACGTAGATTCCAGCTCCGGAAGCTTGCTTCAATCCATAAATGGATCTCTCGCAACTTACACACTTTGTTAGAATTCTTTGGATCGACAAATCCTTCAGCCGTATCATGTATACATCCTCAAGTAGGTTTCCGTTAAGAAACGCTGTTTTGACGTCCATTTGCCATATCTCATAGTCGTAATATGCGGCTATGGCAATTAAGATTCTAATAGACTTAAGCATTGCTACGGGCGAAAAGGTTTCATCATAGTCAACGCCATGAATCCGCCTATACCCCTTAGCAACTAGCCTAGCCTTATAAGTATGTACCTTCCCATCCATGTCGCTTTTCTTTTTGAAAACCCACTTGCACCCTATGGTTTTTACACCTTCGTGGATCAATCAAGTTCCAAACTTGATTATCGTACATGGATTTGATCTCGGATTCCATGGCTCCTAGCCACTTGTCCGAATCAGAGTGGACATCGCCTCTTGATAGGAAGTAGGTTCATCATTCTCAATGATTTCTACTTCATTACTTTCCGTCATGAGAAATCCATATCTCTCGTGTTCGGATCGTATCCTATCCGATCTGCGAAGAACTTGTGTATCTTGAACCGGTTCCACAACAACTTGTGAACTTGGTTCTGTCTCTACTATCGGTTCCTTGTCATTTTCGGATTCTTGAATTTCTTCAAGATCAATTTTACTCCCACTAGTTTCTTTAGAGAGAAACTCTTTCTCTAGAAAGACACCATTTCGAGCAACAAACACTTTGTTCTCGAATTGGTTGTAAAATAGATATCCTTTCGTTTCCTTAGGATAACCAACGAAAATGCATTTATCGATTTAGGTGCAAGTTTATGTTCGTAAACTAATTTCTTTACATAAGCCTCACAACCCCAAATCTTCATGAAAGATAAGCTAGGCTTTCTTCCATACCACATCTCATGTGGGGTTTTATGAGCCGATTTAGTAGGGACCTTATTAAGCGTGAAAGCAAATGCTTCCAGTGCATGTCCCCAAAAAGAAATAGGAAGGTTAACTTGACTCATCATCGATCGAACCATATCTAATAGAGTTCGATTTCTCCTCTCGGATACACCATTCCATTGTGGTGTTCCGGGTGGAGTAAGTTCTGAAACAATTCCACAACTTTTCAGATGATTGTCAAATTCTTGGCTTAAGTATTCACCACCTCGATCGGATCGAATGGTTTTAATAGTTTTGTCAAGTTGATTTTGTACCTCATTTTGGAATATTCTGAATATCTCAAATGCTTCACTTTTGTACTTCATCGGATAGACATAGCCATATCTCGGGAGAAGTCATCAGTGAACGTTATGAAGTACCGAAATCCTCCCCTAGCAATGCTATTCATTGGTCCACACACATCAGTATGTATGAGAGCCAATAAATCACTAGCCCTTTCACTACTCTTAGTAAAAGGAGCTTTAGTCATCTTACCCAATAAACAAGACTCGCAAACATCATATGATTCATAATCACATGAGTCTAAAAATCCATCTTTATGGAGTTTAGATATGCGCTTCTCGTTTATGTGACCAAGACGGCAATGCCATTTGTATGTGTTGTTCACATCATTTGGTTTAGATTTCTTACTAACATGATAAACATTCTCAACATTATTTTCAACATCCAAGACATAAAGGCCATTAAAAGAATGAGCAACACAATAAAGCATGTCATTCAAATAAATTGAAAATTTCTTATTCGCAATAAGAAAATTGTAACCCTCATTGTCTAAACATGAAATAGAAATAATGTTTCTGCTCAAATCCGGAACATAATAACAGTTATTTAAAACTAAAATTAATCCGCTAGGTAAAGTGACTTCGTAAGTCCCTACGGCCAATGCAGCAACTCTTGCTCCATTTCCAACCCGCAGATCTACTTCACCCTCTTTGAGCGACCTTCTATTCTTAAGTCCCCGCACATTTAGACAAATGTGAGATCCACATCCGGTATCTAATACCCAAGAACTAGAAGTAGAAAGTAGAACATCTATCATATAGATACACGAAGTCGTGGCAATCACATTGCCCTTCTTCTTCACCCTTCCTCGATAAGCTTTGCGCTACGCTTCCAATGCCCAGTTTCATTGCAATGGTAGCATACCGCATCCTTTTGGGATTTGGGTTTAGGCTTCTCGAACGGCAACCTTTGCCTCCGGTTTAGCAACTTTTGCTTTACCCTTGTTTTTGAACCCCTTTCCTTTATTCACCATCAACACTTGATTGGTTTTCTTGGTAATATTGTTCTCCGCATTCTTTAACATCCCATGCAATTCAGACAGAGATTTATTCATCCCATTCATGTTATAATTCGTAACGAACCGATTATAACTTTCAGGAGTGAATGCAATATCATATCCGTAGCGCTCTAACTGGATAGGATACCCAAGCCTCTCAAGATGTTCGAGGTGACCCTTCATTTTCAACACATGAGGCCCAACAGTTGTCCTTCAATCATCTTGCATGAATGAAGAGCCTTCATAGTGTCAAACCTTTCCCGACGTGCTTGCAACCGGAACATTTCCTTTAAATGATTTCCCAAATCATAAGCTTCCATGTGTACAAGGTCCTTCAAGGGCCTTACACATAGTAGCCAAGATCGTGCAACCAACATCTATAGAATCATCCACATGTTTCTTATGTTGGTCCCTTTCAGTTTAGGTGCATTAGCAGCAGTTCGGGTGGAATGGGTCCATCGAGAATGTACAACTTCCTTTCTTGTTTGAGAACAATTCTCAAACAATGGATCCAATCCACATAGTTGTTGCCATTCTCTTCTAACTTGTCCTTCTCAAGGACCGATCGCAGCTGACAAATTCTGATTAGTGTTAGCAGCCATTGATCTACAAAGATATGCAACAAGATATAAACATATATGAGCACCAATTTCATTTAAGAGATTAAATAATGTATTTCACAAATACTCCCACTAAATTATATAACCTTCATATACAAACATGCATAATATAATTTAATAGGCTAAGACCCAACTTTAATTTAATTTCAAGTCGGCTATGGCACGACTGCTCAAAATTAAACTAAAAAGGTAGATAACATTTATCAATCATATCAACATATGACTCTTAGATCTTTTATGAGATTATAGACATCATATGTCACATGTTTCAATCTCATCTTATGCCTTAGGCCCAAAACTGTTTTGATAGCCTTATTGAGTTCAACCATTTTAAACGTATAGCAATCACTATTTGCTCATCTTGATCATACAAAGATAGAATTAATGTACCTCGCTATGGCGAGCCTACATAAAACTACCCGTGTACTCACAAGTGTTTAAAGTGGGTAGCATAAACAAACTCAAAATTTCAAAGAAGGTTCAATTTTTCATGTTTATCAATTAACATGGCAAGGTTGATTCATGAAAAACTATATGAGCATAATTATGAACATGGAATGATACAACATAAATCACATTTGGTCAGTAATTACTAGTACGCGGCCACGTGCTCCAAGGTTATCCCACACTTCCATCGAAGTGCCTGTGGGGAAGGTTTTGGTGTCCAGCCCATATACCAAGTAATACTTCACAAATATCCTAGATTAATCATATTAATCATATAAATGAAATTGACATCCCATAACCTAGATTAATCATATTAATCACATATTTCAATTTCATAATCATGGTATATCACTATATACAATTACTTCACAAGTAATACTCATACAATTTCATATTCCAAATCATATTTATCATGAAAATTCATATAATCACATTACACAATAATCATGATTATCTAACTAAACATCATGAACGGGGCTCTGATACCACTGTTGGGTTTCGAGGGTCCATGCGCAGCGGAATAAGCAATAACTCGAAAAACCCCAAGCCCTAGAATCCGTTCTAGATGAATAATTAAGAAGTATGAATTAGGGTTACCAACCTTGAATGCCTTTGTCGTTGATATACGTAGTCTAACTCCAGATTGAAGAATTAGCAAGTCTTCAATATACGATCCTTTAATCACGAACAAAAAGATCTTGATTTGCGAAGATCCTCTACGAGTATCCACGCGATGAACGAACCCTAGAACTCTTTCTAGGAGGATTGCTAGATCCCTTGATTGAAACCTTTTCAATCTATGATGAATTGTGGAATTGGTGTGATGATTTTCAATTCACAATTGAAAATCCTCTCTATTTTTGTCTTTCTCAAAGCTCAAAAACGGAACTGGCTGCTAGGGTTGTTGAAGGAAAGTATTTATACTCTATAAATACTGTGCCCTATTAAAAACCCTTGAGAAAAACGGTTTCAGCATTCAGGGTACATGGGCGGTCGCCCATAGGGACCTGGGCGGTCGCCCATGTGTCCAGTGCCTAATCCCTTCCTCCGAAAACCCATATGGGCGGTCGCTCATAAGGACATGGGCGGTCGCCCAAGTGTCCAGAGCTTTAATCCCTTATTCAAAACCAACATGGGCGGTCGCCCATATGGACAAGGGCGGTCGCCCATCATGGCGATCCAATGCCCGGTTTCAAATAACATGGGCGGTCGCCCATGCACCTTGGGCGGTCGCCCAACACACCGTAAATCCATAATTCATTTTTGACAATTCGTTCGATGCGTGTGACCCCATAGGACTATATTATGTTGGCAATGAGTTCGATCACATCGATCCTCATAAGACATGAGCGGACTCTAGCAAGCCATCATGCCTACCCAAATAATATAATATCAAGTTCGTTTTTCCTACATAGAACATATCACAATCCCATTGTCACACGATGTTATATTGAACATGAGTCATGGTCCACGTCAACTCATATTGTTCAATGCTTTCTCGTTACCAAGTAAATTGATTAATCGAATGACATTAATCATATTAATTCATTCGGGCATGGCCATGCACTACATCAATCTTACTCACGAGTGGCCAAGCAAACATCTCTCTTTACGAGGGACAAATTTCCATCTTGACTTATCATTCTTCCCAACAAGAATCATATCATGCCAATAATAGCCCTTATTGTTGTCCGGTTAAAGACAACGTTAAACTATATCAAACATGATATTCATCGAGTGGAAGACGATGATAATCTCGAAGTCGAAAAGGATATCAATGATATGACTATATGAGATTTATTTATGACATATGACCATGACATAAATCTCATAATGGGTCAAGTCCAGTACCTTGTTCTCTAACAAGTACCCATGAATCTAATGTGCATCTCCATGCATATAATCATCACATGATTATCCATTAGACTTCATACTAGTGCTTCATAAGTACTAGGGACACGATTATTATAACTAAACATGCAAACACATATAATAATCAAATAAACAATCTCATATATAAATGAACAATGACATTATATAAAGGTCTATCTCTATAGGCCTAGGGCACTAACACCTACAGAGGTTTCTCCGGACATTAGAGGAGAAAATAAAGAAGAAAAATCAAGCCTCATGCTCGCTGTTAGAAGAAGAGGCAAAGCATAGCTAAGACAAGGGCAAATGCCCGCAGCCCGAGTTCGTGGGTATGATCTCTTTCCACTCTACTAATATAGAGCTCAAAAAGAGCAGGAAGGCGAAGAGAATGACTCCTATTGATGGAGGTTATGTTGACAGAGGGATCTTGGGAGACATAGATCGAGAAATCATGTACTCCATGTCCGCTCTCCCAGGAGCAAGATCCACCCCACCAGCGATCGTTATTGACTCTCTCTATAATCGAGAAATTAGCGATCTCCGCCCTAACGATGAGCTCGAGGAGGTGGTAATTAATTACCACTATCCCAAGCAAATAGTTAAGGTTGGTCTGGAAATTCACCCGGAGGAAAGAAAAATCTTGATCGAATTCCTTAGAAACAATTGTGATGTGTTCGCGTGGAGAGTGGAGGATATGCAAAGCATAAGCGAGGACGTGATTGTCCACAAACTTGATGATAACTCCACTTTCAAACGCATCCACCAAAAATCAAGATACTTTTCTCCCGAAAAGGAGATCGCAATCAAGGAAGAGGTGAAAAAGCTACTTAAAGCAGGGATAATAAAAGAAGTATCATATCCCAAGTGGCTGGCTAATGTTGTTATGGTCAAAAAACCCAATGGAAAATGGAAGATGTGTATTGAATTCACAGGCCTCAACAAATCTTGTCCCAAGGATTGTTTCTCTCTTCCTCGAATTGACCGCCTGGTTGACTCTATAGCCGGGCACAAAGTCTTGAGCTTCATCGATGCATATTTTGGTTACCACTAGATTAAAATGGCTCCTGAAGATTTTGCCTTCGTAGCTTTCATTGCCGCGGGCAAAAGCTACTGTTATACAATGATGCCCATTTGGGCTAAAAACGCAGGAGCCACCTACCAAAGGATGGTCAATATTGTCTTCAAAGACCAATTGGGCAGATATCTTGAAGCCTACATAGATGATATGGTCATAAACACGAAGGAGAATTCCCACGAGCTCGATGTGGCAGAAACTTTTTCCAACTTGTGCCGCAATAACATGAAGCTCAACCCCCTCAAATGTGCCTTTGGGGTAAAAGCGGGCAAGTTTCTAGGATTCATGGTTAATCAGCGCGGAATAGAGGTAAATCTCGAAAAAATCCAAGCGCTCTTAGACATGAAACCTCCTGTGTGTGTGAATATGTGCAAAAGCTTAATGGGCGCATAACTGCAATTTGCCGCTTCATATCACGGTCTGCAGAGAGATGCCTCCCTTTCTTCAAAACTCTTATAGGGGGAAGAAAGCTGGCGAATTCGCATGGAATGAGGACTGCAATCTAGCTTTTGAAGAGGTCAAGAAATAACTCGGGCAACCCCCTCTCCTTAGCAGCCTAGTGCCCGGGGAAGAGCTTTTTCTGTTTTTAGCAGCCACTAACCTGGCAGTAGCTGCTGTTCTTGTAAGGGAGGAAAATAACTCCCAAAAACTAGTATACTATGTATCAAAGGCGTTGTCATCTGTAGAAGGTCGCTATCTAAATATAGAGAATTAGCGTATACCTTGCTTGTAGCTGCTCAAAAATTACGAGCATACTTTTCTGCACACCCTATAACTGTATTTACAGAAGCACCGCTTGGAAAGGTTTTGCATAAACCAGAGTCTTCAGGGAGGATTCTAGCATGGTCTATAGAACTCACTGAGTTCCAGATCACTTACTCCCCCAGAAGGGCCATCAAAGCGCAAGCCTTAACTGATTTTGTGGCAGAAACATCATTTAACCTTGCGGACAACGAACTGGGAAAAAGAAAGAGGGTAGAACCCCAAGAAACCCAAGAAAGTTCTGAGTCAAACACAGATAGAGCCAAAGAAAGACCATAAGAAGTATGGACTTTATTCGTGGATGGATCTGCGAGCAAACTATTAAGCAGCGCAGGCATACTTCTGATTGCTCCATGCAGGGAGAAATTCAAAAGAGCCTTGAGAATATAATTTTGAAGCATCAAACAATCAGTCCGAGTATAAAGCAATCATAGCAGACATGGAGCTAGCTAGAGATATGGAGGTCCTAAACATTGAAATAAATAATGACTCCCAACTCATAGTAAATCAAATAAAGGGGGAGTATGACACAAATAACCCAGTCCTAGCCAAGTACTGTGGTCTAGCAAAATCCCTTCTCAAAAACTTCGAATACTATGAGCTAAACCAGATTATGAGGGAAGGAAATACAGAAGCAGAACTCCTTTCCAGAATCACTGAGCAAGAGATAGAAGAGTTGAATGCGGACTGCCAAATCGAATTTGTAGAGACGCCTGCCATCGATCGGATTTAGATTAACAACCTTGAGGACCAAGAGAGGGACTGGGTAGATGAAATCCAAGATTACATCGAGAAAGAAGCCCTCCCCGAAGATCAAGCAAAGGCTAGACTCATAAAAAAGGTGGCTGCAAAATACACGATTGTAGATGGAATACTATATCGGCGATCATTCACCAAGCCTTTGCTCAGCTGTGTAAAAACTCACATGGTCACCAATTTACTGTTGGGTTTTGGGGTTACAAACGCAGCGAAAGATTTAATTTTGACATCAAAACCCTAGCCCTATGATCCGTCTAGCATGAAGAGATTAGAAAGTCATGAAATAGAATTACATACCTCGAATGCGATGTAGTTTAACAAAATAGATCTTCAAAATCTAAGCCTTGAATTTTGACAACGAATTGGATCTTCAAACTTCTCCTTAATCTTCAATGTGATGAATTGATCCAAGCCTTAGGTGATAACGTAACCACCCTCTTTGGTAATCCACACGCGAACGAATCCAAGAACACCTTCTTGATGGATTGCTAGATGATCCTCTAGATTATTGAATCAATATTCAATAATCAAAGCCTAAATTATGGAATAATTTTGGGAAGCCTTTTGATTCAAAATCAAAATCAATCTTTAAGGTTTCATAAACTTTAGAACAATTTTCTGAGAGAGGAATTATGGCTGCAAAAGACTTATATTTATATCACATATAACCCTAGTCAAAATAGGTTATAAGTCCTTAAGAAACCTTTTCCTTCCCGTCCAAGGAAATCTCGGTTTGACCAAAATCCGCCCAGGGCACGACTCGTGCTCCTGGTCACGAATCGTGCCACGAGTCGTGAAAGGGCATCACGAATGACCCTAAGCCTGATTTCAGTCGTGTCACGAGGCGTGACAATGGTTGCACTCGTGCGGGGACTCATCACGAGTCGTGAAAATTGTCACGAGTCGTGCTCCACCTCAAAAGTCAACCAAGTCAAAGAATTCCTTGAAACGCCAAAACGCAGTCGTTTAAACTACACTGGCACGAGTCGTGCCCATGGGCACGAGTCGTGCCCTTTCCCAAAATTTCCAGATTTAGCTCAAATCAAATTCGTTCTTTTGTGTGTGACCCAAAAGGAATTATATTATGTTGGTAGTGAGTCAAAACATCGACCTCACAAGACATAAGTGACTTCTAGGAAATCATTATGTCCACCCAATTAATATAACATCAAAGCTTGATTCCTCTATAGTTCCAATGTCACAATCCCTTTGTCCACGATGTCCAATTGAACATGAGTCATGGTCTATGTCAACTCATTCCGTTCAATGCTTTCTCGATTCCGAATATGTTGATAATCCAAATGCATTTGATCTCTATCAAATCATTTGAGTGCGGCCACACATTTCATCAACATCATTCATCGAGGGGCCCAAGCAAACATCTCTCTTCATAAGAGGGACAAATCCCATCTTGACTTATCATTCTTTCCTACATGATTCCAATCGTGCTAATATGACCCTTATTGCTATCCGATTAAAGACATGGTTAGACTATATCAAACACGATCTTCGTCATGTGGAAGACGATGATAATCTCAGGTACAAGGATTCAATAACACGGCTATCATGAGATTTATTCATGACACATATGACTATTGACCATGTCATAAATCTCATCGGTAGGTCATGTCCAATACTTGTTCTCTAGCAAATATCCATAAGTGTAATGTGCATCACATGCATATAATCATCTCCATGTGTAAGTACGCCAATCCAATTCGCAACCTTCTTAGATGCATTTTAATGTAATAAAATTGCATTAAGGGGCGTTTTGGTAAATTCCCGGCCTATCCCGAGACTTCCGAAAACATTTCATAAGTTTCTCGCGAAGGAAGTACCTTTTGGTACCTTACTATGCCAAGGGACCTGTTGGGAATAAACCTTTTTGGACTTTTTAGGTATTTAGGCCTGAATGTTCCACAAACTGGTTTTGGCGCCAAAAACGGTTGAGGCCACCTTGTGTCATGCCACAAGTCGAGGCATGGAAAGTGGTTGCGTATAGTCGTGCGACACAAGGTGACCACTAACTGCAGCCTATAAATAAGACCCTCCCCCTCTCAGAAATGGATCTGAACTGGAGCCTACTGTTACTCTGTAGAAATTGCATCATAACGAATCTCCCAAACACAACTCTCTCTCTCTCTCCTACCTTCAACCTACCCAATTCCCTCCAATCCAAACCCATTTCCTAAGCCAAACCACCTAGATCCTTTGCACCAATTCTCTCAAGCCCCCAAGACCAGAAGCATCAAATTGAAGGGTTCTGTATCTAACTTGATACAGAATTTGTGGAAGCAACAAGGGTAACAAATCTCAAACTCCCTCTTCTCTCTTCCTTCTATTCAATTCTTTATAATTCTATTGTCTATTTTGTTAGGATTCAGTAATCAGACTCTATCTGTCTAGATTACTGAATCCCAATCGCAATCTCTCTGTTTAACTTGTTTAATCTGTGTAATTGAACTACTATTGTTGAATACTTGCTTGAATTTGGTGTTTAAACCCCAAGGGGGTGTGGATCTACCCATATCCACACTCCCGGGGTCGATTTGTTGTTATTTCTGTATTTCGTATCTAATCTGTTCAATTAATTAGATCTGTGTTAGTTGTAGTTGATTCTGGTGTTCATTGTGTAAGTTTCTGCAGATGGCCTCTGTATGTCACGCGACATATCGTTCATGGGTGATCCTGTGTCACGCGACATATGTGGTCACCTGTGCCATGTGTCATGCGACATATCGTGCCTGTCTGCAGAAACCTTTTCCCCTTGTAATCTGTTTTAGATTGTTGTAGCAGGGATGTGGCCTCCCTAAATAATGGGCTCACAAGCTGTAAATCTCGATTCATATTAAATAAAATGCATGTTTACCACACTTGTTCATTGTCAACATTTGCACACACTTTTGGATTTGCTTGGATGTTTAATTGAAAGACTCGTCTACGGATGAGGCGTGTTGGGTGAACTCTCGGTTCTTCCCAACACGTAACCTGACCCCCGAACCCGTGTTTTCTCTCTCTAAAAAAAGGTTTTCAATGTTTCCTCTTAAAAACGGCGTGGCGACTCCTTCATTTTTTACAAACCAATTTTCGGGCGAGCGCACATTCACCATGATTATCCACTACCAACTTATACTAGTTGTTCTCAATAAATAGGGACGCAGTTCAATATAATAAACATGCAAAACATATAATGAACCAAATAATACTTTCTCTATAATAGATGATAAAGACGATTACATAGCGGTTCAGATAATAAGTCAAACATAACTAAATGCCTAGGGCACTACACCAACATTTACTCTATGAAGTCCACGAAGGAGTTTGTGGCAGCCATTCGGGTGCTCGCACCCTCTCGAACAAAATTAAATTTCAAGGGTACTATTGGCCAACCATAAGGAGGGACGCTGAGGAGTACGTAAGAAAATAATATAAGTGCCAACGGTTTGTGGACTTCCCTAGAATCCCATCAACAGAGCAAATTTTGGTTGTACCATCATGGACGTTTGATACTTGGGGGATTGATCTAATAGGACCGTTCCCAACCCCTGAGGAAGCATCAAATACGTGGTAGTGGCCATGGACTATTTCACAAAATGGACAAAAGCTAAAGCCTTGGACACTATTTTCGAGGAAAATGTCATCAATTTCGTCCATGATCACATCTAGTGTCGATTTGGGGTACCAAGAGCAATAGTCTCGGACAATGGCACTCAGTTCGCCACAAAATTCACAGCTGAATGCGAGAGAATGAAAGTCCAATATCGCCAGTCCGTAGTAGCCTATCCTCAAGGATACGGTCAGGCTGAGGCCGCGAACAAGTTAGTCCTTGCTGCCCTAAAGAAAAATTTAGAAGGACGAGGAGGACGCTGGTTGGACGAGCTCCAGACCGCGCTATGGGTAGTCCGCACCACTATCAGAAATTCAACCGGAGAAATTCCTTTCTCGCTCACTTATGGATAAGAAGCGGTAGCCTCAGTAGAAGTAGACCTCCCCTCCTACAGAGTCACTTACTTCGATGAGACACGAAATGAGGTCGCTAGAAGGGGCGATCTAGATGATCTCGAAGAAAAGAGAATGTGGGTAAGAGAAAAAAAATGGTTAACTACAAGCAAAAGGCCAAAAAGCATCATAACAAAAGAGTTAGCAAAAGTGGATTCTCAGTAGGAGATTGGGTGTTAAGAAATGTTGAGATACAAGGGACCCAACCCGGCTTCCACAAACTCTCCCCAAAATGGGAAGGCCCGTATCAAGGTACCCAAATCATCAAAGAGGGAACCTACAAGTTGCGGACAGAAGAAGGAAAAGACCTCAAAAATGCTTGGAATAGTGATCACCTTAGAAAGTACTATTTTTAATATTTGTATTGTAAAAGGATGATAGTGGTAACAAATGTATCAAAAGCAAGACATTTTTTGCATGTTGTAACTCAGAAAAGCAGGAAAGTAATATCCTCACTAGCAAAACTGCTAGTAAATGCCTGCAAAAAAAAAAAAGAAAAAAAGCGGATGCCAGCACCGGTCACAAACCTACTGATGCGCGGTGATCTCTTTGATCGCATACCGCATGCCCGCAAGGATGCCAGCACAGCCCAAAATCTGCTGATGCGCGTAGGCCTCATTGGCCGTTGATCGCATGCCTATATGTACAAAGGCCAAAAAATAGCCCATACACGATCGCCACAAGACTCAAGGAGTCCAAAACGCGTGAACCATCTACAAATGGATATGGAAGCCAGCAATGGTTACACCTGCTGATGCGCGAACTAGCCTCAAGGCCACATTCTGCATGCCCGCATGAAAGTAGCTTGCCTTGGCTCTTTCGAAATATGCCACGGACTTAAAAGTCCAGACAAGCGTACATCACTAAATGTGAACGGACGAGAGTGATGCGCAGTAAAAGCCCACAAGACAAACAGAGGTTAAAACCTCGAAGTCAAAAAAGGCCACAATAAACTATAATCATAGAGAAAAAGGTTAACTCAAACGATTAAAACTAAGGGTTTTTTAAACAAGAGTTATTAACTCATAAACGCGGCTAGCGAACATTACCTTGCCCACAACCAAATCATTGAGTTTGCAAAATTTATTCACAAAAGTCAAACAAACTTTCCAATCTTATAAAAAGAATTCAAACATTGCTAAAGACTCATAAGTAAAAAGACAGTAGTTGCATAAAGTTTTTGATTAAATAGATAAAAAGATTACATAAATCCTAAAAATATATTACATAGAAAGAAACAAAAGGAAAAAGCCTAGACTGTTGATTGAGTAGGATCGGGAGCGGCTTGGGCTTCAGAGGCAGGAGTAGCAGAAGGGAGAGCATCGATTGAAGCAGAAACTTGGGAAGGAGCAGCAATTGAACGCGGCAGGAATAGCTCGCTAACCGCAGGCCCATTGGGAAATAGGCGAGCAGCAACATCGTCTAGAGATAGTTGCTCTCCACCCCACCTCAGAGAATCAATCTGGTCGATGAGGCTGGAGGCGGTGATCGCGGCCACTGGAGGAAAGGTTAAGGCTGCAGCTATGTCCAAATTGTCAATGTCTTCTTGAGCCAGAGGGACCAAAGCATGCCCGAGCAGGCATTCCAAATTGGTGGCAGTCAAAGAGCTAATTATGGCCAATTGCTCCACTGAAAATTTGCTCGTAGCAGCAAAGTTTCGTAGCTGTATCCTGCTAGCAGCCTCGAACTGAGCGGTGGATTTCGCCAAGAGCTCATCTTTATACTCTTGGGAGTTCCTAAACTCATCAACACCTTCCTTGCGAGCAGCAGCAAGTTGGGCATATTTCTCCAGCTGGAACTTCCTCAAAGGAAGCAACTCTTCAGATTGTTTATCAACCTGAGCCACCAAGACCAAGATAGTCTTTTTGGAGGCTCCAACTTGCTCGCGTACACCTTCACCCGCTTCTCCAGCACCTCCTTGTGCCCGCGGAACTCGTCCCTTTGACCCTTTGCCTTCTCTAGATATTTGAGTGCCTCTTCATGTTTTTGACAGAAGTTCTTGAGGTCACTCTCTTTCTCCCTCAAGGAGAGAGTCAATGTTTTATTCTCCTCTGTGGCCTTCGTCCAAGCCTTTGTTTTCTCCTTCAAAGAAACATGGGCTTCATCGGAGAGCTCCCTAAGCCTCATGGCTTCATTGGCCATCTGAAAAGCTAGAGGAATCTCGATCAGCGGTCATTAAAAGAATAGTACATAAAAAGAAAGGGAATGAAAAAATTACCTCAGTGGCCATCAAGTCAATATTGCCCGCCAAAGCAGAGGCATTCTACTTGACCACCACATTCTCGTAGAAGTCAGGAGCATAGAGCCTATTCAGAAGCCCAAGCCCTATGACTGATTTGTAACCTCCACGGAAATATGGATCCACCCCTTGGACCGGAGGCACCTCCCCGAGCTTATTGCTCAAGCTCTATGCAGGCTCACGGACATTATTTGGTGCAACTGGATAAGCGCTGGCACAAATGGTCCTCCCTCGGGATGGTGAGTTGGGGGTAGGAGTGATGACCGCTTCAGATCCCTGGACCCGCGGTTGTTTGTCTTTTCTAGTAGCCTCACCCTCTGAGGGCCTCTTGCTTGATCAATCGGCATGAGTAGTTGAAGTGCGGCAATCAGGAGCAGGGCTGAGGTCTCAGGCAGATTGGGGGTGGGGAGGCAGCTCTTTATTTGCAGGAATCCCGCGGGCACTGGACAACAGGCTGCTAGTATTTTTGTCCACTAGGGCAGTGAGACCCCAGGGGCAGCAGTTTTGTTTAAGGCCTCTTGCCTGGCCTTCTCCTCATTTTCTCTTGCACGTTGTAAGTACCCCAATTCGGACCGCTCTCCATCCGAGCATATGGGAAACACCAAGGACTCACGCATTCATGATCCCAAAGACCCGTAACGTCCAAAAGGTCCAAAATGACCAGCCAAACCAAGGGAGAACCTTTTAGGGATAAAAGGGAACTCAAGAACTTTGCAGGAATAAAAAAATGGCCAGCTTGCACAATGGTCCGTACGGACACTTCTGTCAACACGCCAACATCATTGCAAAATCCCCACAAAGTCCACAATATTCCCTGAAATCCAGGAAACCAAAAAAATCAGTAATGACATAAAGGTCCGTATGGCACACTTTGCAATTTTTTGAGGCTTATAAATAGAAGGCTCCCCCTCCCATTTCATTCACACCTCAACCTTATCCTATCTCCCCCGGCCTTCAGGCACACTTCTAAACCATCCCGACCTCTTTCGGTCCTTCCCAAGGCCTCTCGAGCCTTTCCTAGGCACTCCAAAGCCATCCCGAGGCGCTCCAAAGTCCTCCCGAAGCAATTCTGGTCGATCCTGATACTTCCCTAGGCAATCTCGGTCTGTCTCGAGGCATCCCGAGCTATCTCGAGGTGCTCCGAGCCATCCCAAGGCAATCCCAGCCTCATCCGGTCCTTCCCGAGGCCTCCCGAGCCTTCCCGAGTTGCTCCAAAGCCCTCCCGAGGTGCTCTGAAGTTCTCCTGAAGCGATTCCGATCGATCCCGATCAATCTCGGTCCGTCCTAATCGAGCTCCTGACATTCTAAAACCCTAGTCATCCCAAATCAAACATATTACCCCGCGGAAGATAGATACAAACTAACATTGGTATAATCTCCTTCCACACATTTAAATACTGCTCTAATTTCAGTCATTAAATACTTTACTACTTTAAATTTACTACTTACAATGTAGTCTAAATTTACTATTCACGCAGACCCAAACCGTACAAACGATCCCATAAGGCCTTCCATTGCACTATGGAGGTCTGACGGTGATAGCGGTTTATTACTATTCCCGCATTGTCTTTTCAATTATTTAATTAATGCATTTTATTTAAAAGCACACACACACACACAACATTTAAAGAAAGAAGGGTATCGAAAGTTTCGTGTATACGAGGCGACTCGGGTGAGCTCAACTATCTCTTCCCAAGGCGTAACCTGACCTCCGAACTCAAAAATCTCATCACACAACAAAACAAACAAAAGCATGCATTTTTCAATGTTTTGTGCATAATCAAAACGGCGTGGCGACTCTACAAAACAACACACTTTCAAAAATGCGAGATGCCGTCCGCGCGTCGGATCGGGTAATTTTAGTTGGCGACTCTGCTGGGGATTTTTTGTTTTAAAAACTTAAAAAAAAAGATTTTTAAAACAATAACGAAGGTCGAGCTTTCATATTACCCTTTTCTTTAACTGTTGTGTGTGTATACATGTGCTTTACTTTTTTGCTTATTCAAAAAATACAAAAAAATGCATCATAATACATCTGTGTACATATATTTAAAATTCATTCTGCAAAACTTTCTGTTTTACTCAGAAAAAGAATTTTAGTGACCGCACACTATGCGCACTCTTATCCTGTACACTGCACACTACAACCCCAAACCCGAGATAGTCTCAGATGCAGTTCAATTGGTGTTCCTATGCCTTTTGAGCGCACACGGGATCATTCCAAACTTCCCATCCTAGCCAGTGTCAACCATGCACTCTTGCATCACACTTTGTCAAGACTCTGGTTGGTTTTTTACCTAGTCCGTGTCATAAAGCCTGGATACATATCCCATGTCAGCCATTATCTGAGTCAAAGCCCATAAATCAAGATCTCTTGCGCAAGCAAGATAAAGGTCATGCTAAAATCTTGATCCAATCTTGATTTCCAAAGCTACACCAAGACAATGCTCCGTACCGGATATACGTCCATGCCCACATGACACCATGTCATTAAGCCTTTAATGCGTCATCCATGACAATATGACCTAGCCAAAACCTAAAGTCATAGATCCCTTTTACAAGCAAGGTAAAGTGAGGTCATGCCGAACTCTTGACCCGATCTTGACTTAGGTACTGGCTCTGTTCACTATTCACATGGCAGACGCATTAAAACGAACATGACAGGCTCGGTTCTTAGGTTCATTTTTCTTTTGGCCGGTGGAAATCGCTTGCCCTATAGGACCCTCGCCCAGGGCTGTCCATCTTGGGAGGTCAAAATACAGGTGCAAAACGAGGGGCTTATAGCCGTAGTGATGGTTTCCACTGACCCAGGATCTAGAATAGTTGCGAAAAAGAAGAGCAATATTTTCCAACCCATTTAGGATTCTGAGAAAACATGTTTTAAGTAAATTAAAACAACAAAAATAATAATAATAAAAAAGGAAACTGCATGTCGCATGAGCTTTCCCCATTTCATCCAAAAAAGCCTTCATGAGTCTAAACCCTACCTTTCACCCCCTCCAGCGAATCGAGATTGGTTGAGAGTATCCGTGAGCCATCTTTTCAATGTCGAAGTCACAAGGTCTGACATCCCTTCCGGTTCAGCGGTCCAAACAATCCGTTACTCTCCTATGGTAGGGTCGACAGATAACAGTGAGGGAAACGGAATTCCGCCCCTGGAAAATTTCCAAACGATGGAAGAAGTTTGGCAAGCTTTCAGAGCTCTTGAAAAATGCTAAGGCGAGTAGCAAGCTTGGATCGAAGGTGCCATTCATCATTTCAGAACATTGGCAATCCCCCAATCGGTTGGGGCTCCCATGAAAAGGGAAGACGGGCCCGCTCTTGCAGCTCCCAACATCTCTCAATATCCCCTGGGATCTAATCCTTTACCTCTATACGAGCCCCATAGCTACAATGTGAAGTCACAAGGCCCGCCAGGGAAGGACATGCCAAGTCAGCACCCCGAGGTTCCGAACCCACCATAAACTGTCAAGCATATTTGGTGGGATGTTTGCGACTGCCCCGCTTGTCTAGATGCTGACTTCCAAGATGAAATAAATGAGGACCTGTAGACATCCCATTCTGAACCCATCGGATCACATTTATACCGCTCTAAGTCTCGCTTTGAGTCAAGAATTAGAAATCCACCATTTCGTCATGTTTCGTTAAGTTTTGACTAACCACCGTTAGTTTGGGACTAAACTGCATACAAGATAACGAGGGAAGGGCAGAATTGTCCACAAACTGCATTATCTCGCGCGGAATAGCGTGTCTCGCGCGAGATAAAGGAGTTCTGCAAAATGCAGATAGCAGTTTCCTCGTCAATTTCAACCTCTTTCGGGATAAAACTTCATCCATCCGGCTAGCCAATGAATTTTGGAGTCTAGAACCTTCTCAAGGTATTTGATCTCATCTTCAACACCTCTCCAACACCTATAAATACCTGAAGACTTTCAGTATTTCAAGGTCGACAATCCCAAGAAAAACCCCCCTACATTTACTGGTTTCTCTCCTTGAAAGATTCCTGTAAATCACCCCTAAAAACACCTAAAAGTTTGTTTGTCAACCTTGTTGATAAACAAACATCAAGCTTCGAATCAAGGACTGAGGTGAAGCTCTGTCCGTGTCAAGATTCGACTCTAAACTTGAGTTGAAACTCTGCCCGAATCACCTCACGCAAGGTAACCTCTATTTCCTTTCTAATTGATTGTTAGAGTGGTATAAATACATTGAATCTAGGATCGGCCTAGAGCCTCCCGAAATCATGGAGATGGTCTCGAAGCAATCGATCCTATATTCCGTTTAACCCCGTTATATGGATCTTTATTTTATCTTTTATTTGAAATCTTCTTCTCTTTGAAAACCTCTCTTTTCTTTAGCAAGACCGATCTCCGGATTGGGTGGATTGGGTGCTCCTTGACCTTCCCATTCCATAACCTAAGCCCCGAACCCAAAATCTCTTTCAAAAATGGTTTTTTCTATGTTTCCAAACGAATAATATAGGTGGCGACTCAAAAGATGTTCAAAAAAGGGTAGAGAAATTCGCGCATCGCTACAGTGGCGACTCCGCTGGGGAAAATTAATAAAGAGGCTTAAACTTGCGTCAAAAATTAAAAGAGAGGTTTTCAAAAATAAATAAATAAATTCGTTTTTTTGCTCCAGATCAGGCATATCTCGCACGAGATATCTTATCCCGCGTGAGATATTGCTTCAGCAATCTGGTGTCTTCTGGTTTTCCCTCCTCATCTCAAAGTCCAAGACAAAGGTCGAACACGCAAGGGGGATCCCAGAATTCATTATCTGCAGAGTTCCCTCATCTTAAGGCCTCTCTTAAGATGTCGAACTCGAATCCGTATTTTAGTTTAAACAATTGATTGTTATTTATAAACTGCATGTGATTGGGTTTTATTTTATTAAAGTTCGGTCCATTGGGGATTCGGGAGTTGTAATTAATTATTCATCTCTCTCTCTCTTTCATTATTTGGAACTACGATGGCCTGAGTCTTCCTAACTTGGGAGAAACGTAGGCAACCATTTGGTGCGGCCACTATTTGTTTTTCTTTTATTTTTCAAAAAAAAAATCTCTATTTTTATCTATCACCTAGATTGACTATCACACACGCGCACTCATGTTATATCTGTCATTGCACTACATACCCTCTATAAACCCGGGACCCACACTAAGGACGGATGAAGGTCACCACCTAGTCGCCGGTCTCTCCGAAGTTGGATCATCTCACTCTGCGTATTCAATCCACCTAGATTGTCATATCGCGGGAAGCCTAGCCTTCCAGCCCTGCATCGCCACATATCATGTAGATTGTCTCTTTAGGATCACTCCGTGACCGGTCGGTTTGACTCGGTAATCTTTTCTTGTTTTTGACAAAAATAAAGCCATTTAAAATTGACAATAAAGAAGGACTCGGAATAGTCCCTTCGAAAAATGTCCCTTCGGAATGACCCTTTCGGAAGCCCCTTTAAAAAGAAAAGAATATATCCTTCAAAAAACAATCTTACATGGCTTTGTTTTACAAAAATCGGATTGATTGCTTAGTCATTAGGTTCTGATAAAGGCCTTAGAAACCCCTCAAAACGGATTCTCCGTTCCGACCAAAAATTAGGTTTAATAAAAATCGACTTTCCGTGTGATTGTCTCGAGCGTGACTACATGTCTCGCGCGAGATAATGCCCCTGTTTGCTGTGTTTGAGCCTAAACCATTTAAGCCTTCTTTCGACTCGTTGGGGCTAGATATGATCCTGACGTCATCTCTGCATCTCTTCTGTCAGTTTTCCGAAGCTACTCAATCTCAAGACTCCCAACACAATGTCCGGCATCGACGAAATTTCGGGTGATGAAACTTTGTCCGAAAACAACCACAAACTTCTGGAAGAAGCCAATGATCGCCTAGAAGTGCAAGCTACCCAAATCCACACTCTCGTGGAAGAAATCCAAGATCTTAGGGCAGCACTAGCCAACAAAGAAAAGATGAAGAAAAATGATTCTTCCTCCGGAGAAGAGGAATCATACACCAAAAAGGCCAAGGGTCGCCGCCAAAGCAAAAGCAAGAAAAAGAAGTACAAGTCTAGCTCGTCATCTTCCTCCTCTGACAACGAGAGCTACACATCCAAGAAAGAAAGCAAAGGGGAAAGCAAGAACGAATCCCTCACCATGGCCATGTTAGAAAAGAAGCTTGCATCCCTCGATGTTAGTAAGGGAGCCTCGCTCTCTATTGATTATGACACCCTTCGTCAATCCATGTCCAAGCTTCCTAGAAAATACAAAACACCTAACATTGCAAAATTCAATGGCACCACCTGTCCCAAATCACATTTGGAGACCTACTCTTGGGCCATGCTACCTATGGGTGTTGATGACAACATGTTAGCTCAATACTTTCCACAAACTCTCGATGGTGCCGCTAGGGATTGGTACATGACTCTTCCACTCTCTACAAGACTCGATTGGCCACTCGCTAGTCATACTTTCCAAAAACAATATGAGGACAACTCCACTTATCGCACCACTAGAAGGGATCTCGAATAAACCAAGCAGCTTCCGAACGAATCCTTCACAGATTTTGTCAAAAGGTGGAGGTCCAAACTGACTGAAATCGTTGATAGGCCAAGCCTAGATGAACAAATCCACATCCTCATACAATGTCTTAGGGAAGAATATCAAGACAAACTTGCCGGCAACTACATTCCTAGCTTCGCCGAACTCCACAAGTCGGGCATACGGTTAGATGACCTCATCAAGCAGAAATGGGAAGCCAAGAAAGAAAGTGGGTTCCGTTACAACAAAAGTTCCTCTTCCTCTTCCAACCCCAAGGACACTTCTGTCAATGCTATTGTCTTCAATCATCCCAGAAATGGTAAGTACTCTGCGGTACCTCCACCACAAAAAAAGAAAAGGGATATACATTATGACAAGCTTGAAGGGATCACTCAAGAAGAACTCCTCGAGGTGCTCGTCAAGAATGGAAAAATCAAACCAAGAGAAGGTAGACCTCCAAAGAAAGATCTTCCTGCCAATCATGCTCATCATCTCTTCTGCAAGTACCACAACTTCACCGGCCACAACACCAACTCATGTTTCCACTTTAAAGACGTCATCCAAGATTTGTTTGACGATAAAGAGATAGGGATACCTAATGTTGTTACTAATCCTTTGCCAAACAATGAAGTCAATTTGATAGAAGTAGAAAGTAGCTTCAAGGATCCTACTCGTATAGCCACAACTGTGGACGAGAGCCCTCTTGAATTTAATAAATCTTCTTTCTGTTATATGATGTCTTGGGATGAAATCTTAGAACAAAAGGAAAAAAGGTCTAAAACAGTCAATCTCCTCACACGATCCGGTCGTGTGATCATCAACAAAGATCCAAGGGATGAAAATCCTCCTAAACAAGCAAAAGCTTTATCATCAAGCAAACCAGATGACCCTCTCTTAACTCAGCTAAAGAAGACACAAGCAAACATCTCAGTTTGGGATCTCATAGGAGCATCTCACAAGCATCGCGAGATGTTGAAAAAGGCCTTGGCTCAAATGACCATTTCCTCAGAAGCAACACCCGAAGAGCTTACTCAAATGATCGGTCAAGTACAATTTGGCAACGTCATCACTTTCACTGACTTAGACCTCCCATCCTATGGGAACAGTCATCATGAGGCCCTCTACATAACTGCTAAGGTGAATGGATACCGAATGCCACGCATTTTGGTCGACAATGGTTCTGCAATCAATGTCCTTCCGAAGAAAGCCTTATCAACATTAGGCCTCACCCACAAAGACCTTAAGCCATCAGGGCATACTGTAAGAGGGTACGATTGTATTGCTAGAACCGCTTTGGGATCAGTCGTGATACCTATAGAAATGGGGCAAGTCACCATGAGCATCGAATTTCAAGTCATCGATATCCCAGCATCCTTCAACTTGCTGCTTGGCCGCCCTTGGCTACACGACATAGGGGGTGTACCTTCCTCCCTACACCAGTGTATCAAGTTCAGACACAATGATACAATAGTCACCATACATGGAGAAATGGTTACTGCTAGCCCTATCCTCGAGGTACAACATAGCACTTCTGATTACCTGTTCAGTGGCTTTGAGATCGAGAAAGAAATCACCGTGAATGTCATAGAAACTTGCAACGAAAACGATTACTCCAAAGCACTTCGGTTTTCCGGAAACCTTCCTGTTTGGAGAATGATGCAATCAAAGGGCTACTTCCCTGGTTTGGGACTCGGAAAACACTTGCAAGGGATAACGAAACCACCACCGGTTCCCTCACCACACACGAAGCATGGCCTAGGCTACACCACTTCCATCCACGATGGAGATGATAAAGAAGAGTGGGACTTCACTCAAGTCAAGTGGGAAGGAACCACATACAAAGGCCACAATGACCCAAAGGTCAAAGATTGCAACCTCAAGCCATATCGAAAAAACACTCAATGGCTACTTCGTCCGGGAAGGGGAAAGCATCCCATACTTTATCTTTTCAGAACCATGGACTGATGATAAAGGGAAATGCCAATCGGGCTTCGAAATCTTCAGCGACTGCGACGCCTCACCAGATGAAACAGAGCTCATCCCACTAATCCCTAAAGATTTGTGGGGCACGAAGGCAGAAATGACTAGCAAATGAGACTTTGTGTTGGGAGAAGACATGCTGCGATAGTTTGAAGACATGTGTCGGTTAGAAGACAGACAGATCCATGCAATCTCCAAGGGGGACGCTCCAACTATTGATTACTGTGAGCATTGTGATTAATTTCGAGTCGCCACCTATATTATTCGTTTGGAAAACATAGAAAAACCATTTTTTGAAAGAGATTGGGTTCGGGGCTTAGGTTATGGAATGGGTAGGTCAAGGAGCATCCATTCCACCCAATCCGGAGATCAGTCTTGATAAAGAAAAGAGAGGTTTTCAGAGAAGAGAAGACGATTTCAAATATGACAAATAAAGATCCATTTAATGGGGTTAAACGGAATGTAGGATCGATTGCTTTGAGGCCGTCCCCATGATTTGGAGAGGCTCTAGGCCGATCCTAGATTCAATAGATTTATACCACTCTAATAATCAATTAGAAAGGGATTTAGGGGATTACCTTGCGTGAGGTGATTTGGGCAGAGTTTCGACTCAAGTTTAGAATCGAATCTTGATACGGACAGAGCTTCGCCTCAGTCCTTGACTTGGATTTTGATGTTTGTTTATCAACAAGGTTGACAAACAAACTTTGAGGTGATTTTTAGGGTGATTTTGTAGGATTCTTTTAGGGAAAGAAACCAACAAAATATGTGTGTTGTTGTGAAAATTCGTGGTCATTTGATCCTTGGAAGTCACCAAGTATTTATAGGGGTTGGATAGGTAGAAGTGGAGAGGTAAAACCCTTTCAGAAGGTTCTAGACCCCAAACCCTATTGGTTGGCCAGATGGATGAAATCTTATCCCAAAAAGAGGTTGAAATCGATGAGGAAACTGTCTTCTGCATGCTGCAGAGGGATGATATCTCGCGCGAGACATGCCATTCCGCGTGAGATATTGCTTCTGTTGGACAATTTTGTCCTTTCATCGTTATCTCGTATGCAGTTTAATCCCAAACTAACGGTGGTTAGTCAAAACTTAACGAAACATGACGAAATGGTGGATTTCTACTTCTTGACTCAAAGCAAGACTTAGAGTGGTATAAATATGATCTGATGTGTTCAGAATGGGGTGTCTACAGAGCCCCTCGGCAACAAGACTTATGGAAGAAGTTATGTCGTCGATAGAAAAGACATCATTCTGAACATCGGGATGGTTGGGCCGCACGGCTTCCTACGTATCTCTATCAGAGAATCAGACCATAACGTAGTTCAACTCCAAAACATGAAAAGGCTGCTTTAGGTATTTTGAAAATTATTTGAAAATCGAGGAGATTTTGTTTTGAAAGATAAATTCATACTGAGGAATCAAATCAAGACCCAATTCTGAATATACCTGTCTGTTTGAAGATTCGCCTGTCTGGGATCCGAACCTGCGGGAAATATGTTAGAAAATAGAGGCTCACCTGTCCGGTCCTTTGAGTCCTGTCGATTTTGTGATGATTCGCCTTTCTAGGCTCCGAATCGGGCTTTTTGTTGTTGAGGATGACGATTCACCTGTTTGGACGTTGAATCGGGCTTTTGATTCGACGATCCACCTGTCTGGGCATTTGGACCGAGCTTTTCTTTTGACGATCCACCTGTCTGGGCGTTGGACCGAGCTTTTCTTTTGACGATCCACCTATCTGGGCGTTGGACCGAGCTTTTCTTTTGACGATCCACCCGTCTGGGCGTTGGACCGAGCTTTTCTTTTGACGATCCACCTTTCTGGGTGTTGGACCGGGCTTTTATGATGACGATTAGGGATGGCAACGGGGCGGGTTCGGGACGGGTTCTTCATTTCCCAAACCCGCCCCTATAGTCATTTACCCTTTCCCGAACCCGCCCCGCCCCGTTACTTGCATACCCGAGCCCGCCCCGCCCCGCCCCGCCCCACCCCGATAGTTAACCAAACCCAATCCCTCGTTCAAAAGGGACAAAGAAAGGCACATGATGCTATGCTGGTAACCCTTGCCCCTAAAATTGGCCTGAGTAGCAAAATACGTATACTCTGTTCTGACAAAACTAAATACAAGACTTTCAAAGTTCAAATTCAATCTTCAGTAGGCAGCTTACATGCATTTTTTTTATTCTACATGAGATAGGATTTCAAGCATGGAATAGTTGAGATAAAAAGGTCTAAGCAATGGCGCGGAACATTTACTAAGCAAGCATATGGGTGATAACCCCGCCTTACTTTGTGGTGTAGGAGATAGTTATGTACTCATGATGATTAAGTAAGAATCACATGCCCTGAAAGTTTGAACAACCCAACAATTTAAACGTAATGAAACAAAGCAGGAAAACAATCAAAATGAAAGTTTGAACATATTTGGAAATATTACAGTCAGAACATAAACATTGTTTGGTTACAAGTTACAACTCTTAGTCAGGTAAGGGTATTTTTGTAATTTCCTAGCTAATCGGGGAGGGTTCGGGGCGGGGCGGGGGTAAAACCGAACCCTATAAAAACCCGACGGGTTTTCAATTTTGAATCCCAAACCCGGCCTATTAGGGTCGGGTTTTTTCGGGTTCGGGTCGGGTTTCGGGTATTTGCCATCCCTAATGACGATCCACCTATCTGGGCGTTGGACCAAGCTTTTAATTTGATGATTCACCTTTCTGGGCTCTGAATCATGTGGATTGAGTTGATCTTTGGACCACTCGGTTTTCGGGCGACTGGTGCCGTACCGGGCGTTCATGCAGGCATCACGTTCGGCTCATTTCGTGACTTTCGGTGCCGATTTCTCCACGTTTCCTTGCTAGTTTATCATTTCCAAGGGTAAATGTGTCAAAATTTTGAATTTTGACGTTGCGTAGACGCTTATTATCGAGGACAATTTTGTCAATTTCTAGAAGGTATATCTCGCGCGATACATCTTATCTCGTGTGAGACTTGTACTGTCGGGGCTAATATAACAGCAGCTCCTCTTTTTAATTTGAAAACATCCTTTTCAAATTCCCTCCCTAGCTCGAGCCAAGGTCGTTTTCTCTGCAATTTTTCGTGATTTTGTTGTTGATTTCTCTCTTCCAAACAACATTCAATCCTTCCTTCCTCCACAATCCATGACTCAAGAGCGGAAGAATCCGGTTTTGGGAAGTTATTTGCTCGGGAAGGACTACCCCCGTGACGACCTCACATTCGATAGGCACGTGCACATCTCCACCGCCGTTCGGGAAGGTTTGGTAAGAGTTTCTTTCCCACCTCTTATTTCTTATATTGCATTGAGTTTGAACCCACTTGAATCCCAACTTCATCAATGGCTATTCTTTTCTTGTTCTTGTCTATGCTTAGAACTAGGTTCCTTCTTGCATGTATTGATTTTGTGCATTTTGTTGGATGCTTGTTGCTGTGTTGTGTGCGTATGAGTCTCCTACACATCATGGATTGTAGGAGAGGTTGATTCGAGTTATCCATTGCATCCTTGGGCAAGCTTTTCTTGTACGCACGCCAAGTGTTCGATGAAATGCCCCAATGAAAATTTTCTTTTATTTCATTGAGTTTTTGCCATGGAATGATTTCTAACATTGCCCTTTTTGTTTTTCCTCGATTTTGCAGTCATATAGGCCGACAAAGAATTGCCGTGGGAGTCCAAAATTGGCGAGAGCTTTGTGGGACAAGATCAAGGACCTTGAAGGGGTTAGAGATAGGATGGCCCAAACGGGGCTATTGACCTTTGTTGATAATCTTCGTGGGATAAGACGGACTCCCCAAGTCCTTCAGGCGATCTGGGAGAGGTGGTGGGATACTACCCACACCGTGCATTTGCGCTTCGGGGAAGCGACTATGACTCCGACTGATTTCCTTGCTATCACGGGGCTAGAGTTCATCGGCGAGCCCCTTCCGAAGAATGCGGGTTATAAGCCTGCGAGCCCTACTGCGTGGAGGCAGTTGGTTGGTTTCTCCCCTAACAAGGTTAAGGGATTTGCTGCTGAGCTAACACCCCTCCGGCGTCAAATTGAGGATTATGCTCTTAAGCCGAATGCAGTCACTGATTGATTGGTGGGGGGTGCCCTTTGGTACATCCTTTCTAAGACCATCTTCGCGAACCACTCTTCTACGGCCCGTCTTTCTCTGTTGGGTTTGTTGGCAAATCTGGATGCGGTGAGCACATATGATTGGGGCTCAGCGGGGCTAGCCTTCTGCTATCACGCCATGGATGAGGCGTGTAGGCACACTAGGGATACCCTGTCGGGGTATTCTTATGCCTGGGAGGTATGATCTTGACTTTGTCACTGTCCTTTGCTTGTATGCTTTGTCTTTATTTTGTACTGAATCCGTTCTATTTCCTTTATGCAGATATGGGGCTACGCTGTCCTCGGCTTATACAAGTTTGAGCTGGACAGTCCAAACCCTCTGTTCCCTGATATCAGGAGGTGGAGCCACCCCAATCGGAGCGTTGATGAGGAGGAGGATCAGGAGTGGACCCTGACGGTCGCAGAGGCGCGGGCCATGCTGGATGCTTTCGAGTACGAGCGGCTGGGCCTTTATCCATGGACCCTGTTGGAGCGGGTCTTCCCATAACATGGCCGGGGTAGCCTACCATATATGGTGCTGGTAGATCCGCCGAGGGCAATGTACCCCACCTACTTCCTTTTCGAGGATGATTATGCTGATTTCTTGGTGGGTTGTGTGGTGATGGCTTGTGTTGTCCCCGGGGCCTCCTATGAGGAGTTCTTGCCTCGACTGATGGGTCCCCTTCTGGTGGGTGATAGGCAATCGCATGCTCGTGGCTCCGCCTCTGCTTCTGCCTCAGGTTCATCAGCCCCTAGCACTTCTTCCCAGGCTACTGTTTCTCTGCCCTTCGTACCAGATTTCGGCCCTTTGAGCTATTGTACATGATGGGGAGTATGCCGATGGTGGGCCACATCCCGACTCTGGATCATATTCCCGATGGTTACCGCCTCCCGCCGAATGTCTCCTCGGTATGTTTCTGTTTATATTTCACGTATTCGTCCATATAAGTGTATATGTGTGAATGTGGTGCCCAAATTTTGTGTTGGATTCACGCGAGTTTGAAGACATCCGAGTTATTTGAAAAACGGAGTCGCCATGCCATTTTGATTACCTCAAAACTTTGAAAAAAAGGTTTTATGGGTTCGGAGGTTAAGTTACCCCTTGGGAAGAACGTTTGGCGTTCACCCAAAGTGCCTTGCCGGAGCAAGTCTCCCAAGATTTCAGTAATCGTGCTTGCTTGCGTGCTTTCTTGTGTGCATGTGTTTGAAAATAAAGGGGGGGAAATGTCCCAAGTTGTCTTCCGGACGTACAAACCATTTGTTGGTTATCGCTCGGGATTCCTTGGAATTTTATGTATTTGGGATTATGATCCCGTCCTCATCTTATGACTTGTGATCATCGCATTTTAACCTCGGGACCCTCGGGACTTGCGTGATCGAGAGAATGACTCTCTTTTGGTCAAAGATGAGGTTCTTTAGAAAAGGAGGGTCCTTAGCCCATCAATCCTACGCTTTAAGACGGTCGAGCTCGTATAGAGGCTTCATACTCTTTCTTAAGCGATAATCGGAGATATAGGGTTCAAGGTATCCCTTTCTAAAGAAATATGGAACCTTTAATGGAAGGAACGATGTAAAGATAGGATCTTTTACACCGGTCCGTTCCAAGGTTGGGGGAAAGGGGAAATGCATGATGAAAAATGACACTTTAATGAAAAGATGACATTTTTGGGTTGCAAATGATGCACTTAGTTTAAAGAAATAATCTTTATTGCAAATGATGCATAAAGATTTGATTTTTATGCAAATGATGCATTTTTGTTGAAGAAATTGGCATTCATTATGCAAATGATGCATAAAGATTGCATTTTGAAAAGCATATGATGCTAGTTTATGGTAAAGACATGGTCTTTAAAGCAAATGATGCTTGAACAAGGGGTTTTGAATGCAAAGGATGCATTTTTATTGAAAAGATTGGATTTTTATATGCAAATGATGCATAAAAATGACATTTTTATTTGAAAATGGGAGTTTTAGGTGCAAAGGATGCACCTTTATGAAAAAGACTACATTTTTATGACAAATGAGGTCTTAATGCATGCAAAAAAGGGAAAAGGGGTGATAAAGATGTGATCTTTAACTATGAATGCCAAGTCCCAAGCAAGATATATGAATGCAATGAGCAAGTATATCAATTAAAAGCAAGGTTAGGGCGTGCGAGGTTACCAATTGCTTCCTTTGCTTCTTTGGTTGGAGCTAGGAGGAGAGATTGGTCTTGGATCTTCAAGGAGGAGGGAGGGAGCTTCTTGGCCTTCTTCTTCACCTTCTTGAGCCTTCACCAATATTCTTCACGTCTTGGGAGTGACTGAGTGTATTGCTATGAATTGTGTGTGTTGTTGTTGTGCTATTGTGTTGAAATGGGTAGAGGAGGGCTCTATTTATAGGCAGTCTGGATAAGGCTAATGAAGCCGTGCGGCCAGAGACCTTGGGCTAATGCAGCCGTGCGGGCTTATCCACAATGACTCAGCATTCTAGAACCATGCAAGGTGGCATTATTCTAGAACCTTCTTCCTAATTAAGAAAAACGTGTTTCTTAATTAGGAAGGCTCCCTTCAGCCCTTAATTTTAATTTGGGGTGCTCCTGACATTTCCGAACACTAGGAAGGTCAGGGAATTACCGGAAACTTACCGAAATTGCCGGGAAATTTAACCTAAGGCATGAGCCAAATTTGGGTACTTACAAGCCCCTCGGCAACGTCACTTGCAAGGCGAGTGGGGTTGTCGATAGAAAAGGATCCGATCGGCGAATGCCGAGACGGATTGGATGACCAAGGTGGTCGAGTGGGTGAACCTTTTGGAAGGCTACCTACGTATTTCGGAGGAATCAAGCCGAGCCGTAGTTCGGAACTTTGGATCCGCTGGGGAGGAAGAAGAGAGAAGCGGTCTCTTCTTTGGGGAAAAAGAAGAGAAAATGACCTAGGAGGTCAAGCAATTGATCCTACTGGGGATATGCTAGGAGTGACCAAGGTAGTCGGATATCTGAACTTCTATGAGGGACTGCTTTATCACTGAGGAGTGACAAAGAAACAGGGTGACCAAAGTGGTCGAATGGCTGAACCTTTTATAAAAGGCTACCTACGTATCCCGGAGGAATCAAGCCTTGATCGTAGTTCAAGCATCACTAGATAGTTAGGAACGATGTCTAGGATTCTTGAGATTTTGACAATTAATGGAGGCTGTCACCTGATTGAAACTAGAGCTGACGTCACTATCGAGTGGATAGAGGTAGCTAGAGTTTGGTGAACTTGAGCATACGTCTCAATCTCTTTCGAATCAGAGATATGGGTTGCCAAAGCTAGAATGATTTAAGCATACGTCACTATTCGGGATAGAGGTAGCTTAAGTTGAGAGAAACTTAAGCGTACGTCACTATTCTGGATAGAGGTAGCTTAAGTTGATAGAAACTTAGCATATGTCACTATTCTGGATAGAGGTAGCTTAAGTTGATAGAAACTTGAGCGTACGTCACTATTCTGGATAGAGGTAGCTTAAGTTGATAGAAACTTAGCATACGTCACTATTCGGGATAGAGGTAGCTTAAGTTGATAGAAACTTAGCATACGTCACTATTCGGGATAGAGGTAGCTTAAGTTGATAGAAACTTGAGCGTACGTCACTATTCTGGATAGAGGTAGCTTAAGTTGATAGAAACTTAAGCGTACGTCACTATTCTGGATAGAGGTAGCTTAAGTTGATAGAAACTTGAGCATACATCACTATTCGGGATAGAGGTAGCTTAAGTTGATAGAAACTTAGCATACGTCACTATTCGGGATAGAGGTAGCTTAAGTTGAGAGAAACTTAGCATACGTCACTATTCGGGATAGAGGTAGCTTAAGTTGATAGAAACTTAGCATACGTCACTATTCTGGATAGAGGTAGGCTCAGTTTAGAGTTTTGACAATTCGGAGGTTGTCACCTAGCATTATCCCGTTATAACGGAATTAACGGAGGCGACTGGGAATAGAGCTTGATTGCTAAAGAGATAAGGGATATTTTCTGAAAAAAAATGTTATCTTGGTTAAAAGATAACGGAAATTGCATGCCCAAGTGGAAGGTCCAGGGGCAGGATTGTAATTTACGCCGAACGAATGAAGCCGCCCGGCATGAGATGGAGAAAAAGGAGCCGTACGGCTAGAGACCTGTTTTTTCCAGATTATTTAAAACAGGTTTGAACGGGCATTGGGCATTATTGCCGCCCAAGAACTGCCGAGGAAGAGAGAGAAAAAGGAGAGAATTTCTTCAAAATTCTTCAATTCCCTTTGCTTCTATCAATTGGAATGGATCCGGAGGGCAATCCCATACCGAGGCAAGCAAGAAGGAACATCTCCGCGGCTGCGAGAAGGAGGAGAAAGGAGCTCGTTCGGACGGAGAGGAAGTATGACTTCCTTACGCCTCCATCAGAGCTCTATCCGGGGAGAAGGGAGCATAAATCAACGAACCCGCGATCGGTTGGGGTAAGCATTCTTAATTTGCTCAATTCCGATGATTTTGCTTGAATTTTGAATGATTTAGGGCTTGACCCGAATTTTAGGAATTTTCTAGGATTTTTGAATGACTTTGAGATGCATGAACAACCTATGAGGCTAAGAATATGCATGTGCAACTTATTTGATGAAAATTATGAGAATGACTCACTTTTTTCTCGCAAAATGAAGTAAGAATGAGAATTGTCTAAATATGAGACGGAGTTCTTGCCTTGTGCTAGAACTAGGTCAAAATTTTGAGAAAACATGATTTTGGAAGATGAAAATGATTCATGCATGCCATTTCTGAAAGAATAATGCTTATGTGCAAAGAATTGTGAAAATTGTGATTTTGTGTTTTAGGAAAGCAATGGGACTTGACATGACGCGTTTCAAGTGATGAAAGACGCTTCTTTTTTTTTCTCTTTTCCTGTCTTGAGACTTTTATGAGAGAGAGAATGACCTTTTGATGTTTTGAACATGCAGGCCTGGTTTTGTGAGGTGATCGGGTTCTTCCCTTGGAACCAGCAGAGTGATGTCACCATCTTCCCCGCTATGGTTCGCCGGAGGAGATGCGAGGGATAAATTCACGGGAAGACCCGGATCACTTTAGACTACAAAATGGTGAGGCCGGTCATCAACGAGAGATGGGCATGACGGAGTGGACTTCTACCCTTGGGGCGGTGTATCCGGAGATCTTGGCCGGGAGATGCCATTGATGTGACGAGGCGAGAGGAGGTGGCTCACCGGGCCGACATGTGATGTCATTTACTTGGGGGACCGTTTCTCGAGGCGATGGCCATGTCCCTCCATTGGACGCCATTACTCCTCGGGATCCTCCAAAGACGGATGCTACAGCCCGTGGATTGGCCGAGGATGAGATAGCGAGGTATCGAGGCAAAGGGCGTGGCTGCAGAGGAGTACTTTGACATGGACACCCCCTACGCCGTGTTTGTGGAGCGGCGCCCGAGGACGCCACGAAGCTAGTGAAGCCGGGCGATCACTCGGGGATATGGGGAGGATGAGCCTATCGACCCGCCGATCCCTCCCGCGCATCTGTCCTATGTGGTCCATGGAGTGCCGAGGAGGATGAGGATACCTGTTCCCGATGCTAGGGAGCCCCAGTACACCTTGCCGCCTGATAGCACTGTGAGTATACTTTTAGGGTCTTATTCCCTTTTTAGCTTTCAGATTTTCTGCCTTTTTTTTTTTTTGCAATTTTTCTCGAGATTTTTCTCGAGATTTTCTCTTCTTTTCTCGGGTTCCAAATCGCACTTACGATAGGCCGTCGGGCGGAATAGGGGCCGGAAGGACATGTGCCGGTCTCTTCGAGGAAGCCGGCCTGCGCTTCGAAGGCGGCGGCGGATGCACGGGAGCACGGGCGCAAGAGACGGCACGTCGGGGCACATCGTCTACCTCATCGGCCTCGGAGTACTCTTCCAGAGCCATGCCTCGGGGGCGGGGACCCAACGCCGACATTCCGGGAGCAAACTGGCTGAGTACGGGCACGATAATGTCCATTTGTCTGACGTGAGCGACCAGGAGGACTTGATGAGGGAGGCTAGCATCTATGAGCTGAGCAGTGATGAGGAAGAAGAAGAATCTGAGGCCTAGGAGGTCTCTAGGATAGATTTGGAACGAAAACAAACAATGGACAAATTTTATGCACAACTTGTTTATTTTTTGCTTTATTTGGGCGCCGATGGGGCGAAAACATTGTATTTACATTTTATTTACTTTTCTAATTTATGCTTTCTCAATTTGCATATTATCTGAGCCTTGGGGCGACTTTTTTTGCTTGGAATTGGGGGCTGGCGGGCCAAAATGATTTATAATGGTATATAAATGCTTGAATGGCTTCTGGATACGTTTTTGTACAGGTTTTGGTTGAAAAAGTGGGGTGAAAACTCCCTTGGGCAGCAACTTTGGTTGTTGCAGAATTTTTTTCTGCAGAGGGCTAATGTAGCCGTGCGGCATGGCCTTGAGGGCAAATGAAGCCGTGCGGCTCACGGTTCTGCAGCCGGTTATTTTCGAATAAAAGCAAGGCTTGGCCATTTCATTTCATTTTCACTCTAGACTTGTCCCAATTGTTCCCAGGGCATATTTTGGACCTAAAAGCACCATCTTTGATCACTTTGCGATGGAGAAGCCCGTCAGATTGCAAAGGGGGAAGCGAGACCATTTTCTATCCGGTCTTCAATCTTGGGCGAGACATAACTTCCAAAATCACAAGGGACTGCTTGATTCTTCCTTCAAGATCAAGTCTTTATGGCATTTGAGGGATCTCCCGCCCGATTGGGACTGTTGAGAGCCGCAGCAAAGTTACTGGGACGTCAGGAGACATGTTTCTTGCTTCTCTTACAACGAAATTGTCCCAACGCACGAAGACTTCGTGAGCCTTGATTGGGGTCCCGAGGCGAGGCTATATCTATTCCGGCTGATCGGAGACGTGCCGGTGGTGGTAAAGCTTGCATCTTTTCTGCAGATTCCTCTGGGAGAGGCTGAGAGGATGATGGTAGCCCCGGATAGGATTGACCTTTCCGATATCCCGGGCAGGTTTGGGTCTCCAGATATGGCTGCGACCACGGTGGCTATGTATGCTTTCATTCTCTGCATATTCTCTGTTCTGTTCACTGCTGAGTCCGTGGGGATCTTTCATAGTGGTCTCCTGGACATGGTCAGAGGCTGCAGGGCTGGGAAGGATATCTTCCCACTGGTCTTGGGGGAGACTTTGCATGGGATCGACAGGATGGCTCGGGGAGACCATTTCATGAGGTCCGGGAGTCCGGCTATGTTGACTTTATGGCTGCAGGAGAGGCTCGGGGCTTTGCCGACTCAGTGCCCTTGGGTGATTTCTCGGAGAGGTGCGCCTAGGCGGCAAACAGGAGTAGCCGGGAGCCGATGATGGCTAGGCTATCCACTTCGGACATCCGTTGGTGGATACCACATTGGAGGTTGCAGACCCGGGAGGATATTTCAGGAGTCTTATGTTGTGAGGGTTCCAGGGGTTACCTGGTCGTCCTTTTATATACCCTGTTTGGTATCCGGGCGGTTTGGGGCTTTACACGGGAGCCATTGAGTGACCGGGAGGACATCCGGACCATGGAGGTGGTGTCAATGGACATGAGGGATCCGGCCAGCCGGCTTCTCTTTTCTCTCGAGGGCTTGGACACATACGCTTTCCCACCCAGGCTATCTTCGGGAGCGGGAAGAGCACCATCTTGACCACTGTCTACTTGGAGTACGAGAGGGAGATGGGAGCGACTCGGGTCATCTTGGAGGATAGACGTCGAGCTTTATTGGGAGGCGGCTGCGACTCGAGTAGGACTACGAGGAGAGGCGAGGCTAAGGCGAGTTGCCATAACCGGTCGAGTGACTTGGTCGGGGACATGGAGGCTCGGTACAAGAGGTTGTCAGAGGTCGCTCCTTTGGCCCGAGGCTCGGAGGGAGGAGGTGCGGACTCGTGCTCGGATAGAGAGAGCACTCATTGACACGGGGTTGGTGGAGGCTCCAGTGAGGATACCAGAGGTCGGGATGAGGGATACCGACATTATTGAGAAGAAAAGGAATAAGACTCGACGAGGCCGAGGAAAAGGGAAGAAGACCAAAGAAGACTCAGCGAATGACGACTGACAGATCTTTTCTTAGGATTCCCTTATTGCTATTTTGCAAACACATTAGTTTATTTAGGCATTTTATTGTATTTTAGATCTTTGTAGCAGGTTAGCAGAGTCAAGAGGTAGACCGTGCTTGAACTCATCAAGAAGTTTTTAACTTGTAATGAACAAGAAATATTATTTTAGAAATTAGTCAAGACACATTTCATGGAAATTCAAATGTCTTTTTTTTATTGATCAGGACATATTTCATGGAAACTTAATCGTCCTTTTTATTGTTTAGACCGAACCATATATGGCCGCCACGTTCCCCTTTTACAAGAAAGGCTAAGGGGCTCAGTCTACGTAGTTCATTCCGGTGAACTAATTTTTTCGTGTGCGGCCACTGTTTTTGCCTAGACCGCCCTTTTTGGGGTTTTCGGCCTAGTGGGCATTACTCTTTTTGCACTAAGATTTTTTTTCTTCTTTTTTTTTTTTTTATATGTGCAACCCTGTCTTTTGCCTAGACCGCCCTTTTTGGGGTTTTCACTTAGCCGGGTATTACTCTTTTTGCACTTTTTTTTTTTTTATTATTATTTTTTTATTTTTTTTCTTTTTTTATTAGACATAGTATCTTCGGAGTTTATCACCGTTGACTGGGTGGACAAAGGGATTGCCATCCAAGTCTCGCAAGCTTCATTGCTCCTCCCGACGGTATCTTCTCGCACCACATAAGGGCCGATCCAAACGGGTTCCCATTTTCCTGTGGGGTTGTCTCTGGTAGGGGGCTTTACTTTCAAGACTAAGTCACCTTCTTTGATGTCTCCGGCCTTGACCTTTTTATCAAATGCTCCGGCCATTCGCCTCTGGTAGGCTCGGGTGTGTTCCATGGCTTTTAGCCTTCTCTCGTCGCTGTGGCTAACTCATCATGCCATTGCGCCACCATTCTACTTCATTGACACTTTGTTTTCCGGGAGGACCCTTAATGACGGGATTTCCAACTCCACCGGTAACACCGCTTCCATCCCGTAAGTTAGGGCAAAAGGAGTTTCTCCTGTGGGCCGTTCCGACAGACGTTACAGAGCCCCGAGTGCTAGGTGCGGCTTTTCGGGCCAATCACGACCACGAGTGGCCATCTTCCGATGATCCGCTCGAGTGTCTTATTAGCAGGCTTCCACAACTCCATTGGTCCGAGGTCTCAGACGGGGCGACTTGTGGTGAGTAACTCTGAATTACGATGCCAGCCTATCGCAGCCTCCTTCGAAGTGTGACCCATTATCGAAATGATCTCGTTGGGCACCCCATATCCGCACATTATGTTTTCTTTGATGAATGGGCCACTTTTCTGGAAGTGGGGACCTTGTAGGACTTGGCCTCTACCCACTTGGTGAAGTAGTCGATGGCTACCAACACGAACTCGTGCCCATTGCTTCCGATCGGGGTTATTTTCCCTATCACGTCAATGCCCCAAGTTGCAAATGGCCAAGGAGTCGCCATGCGACATGTGTCATGAGGTGGGAGATGGTTGAGGTTGGCAAACCGCTGGCACTTGTCGCGAGGTTCGGGACGTCTTTGGGCCTTGATCTGTCTCCATGGAGATCCAAGAGTAACCCATTCTCGAGGATCACTTGCATCGTGGCTCGCATTCATGTGAGGACCGCAAGGACCATTGTGGACTTCGGTCATCAACTCTCTCGGCTCTTTCTTGAGTGACACATAAGAGGAGCGGTCCTTGATAGCGTTTCTTGTACGGGTTGCCTCCTAGGATGACATAATGGGAGGCCAACCTTTTCAGGGCTCGCAAGCTTTTGGCTCGACACCTTCTTTTGGTCTACCTTCTTCGTCTCCGAAAGCCGACTCTCCATCTTTGAGGAATTGGTAAATGATTGTACCAAGGTTCCTTTATGGGCTCGGGTCCTGTGTCCACTTCATAACGAAGGTCAGCTTCTCTTCTACCCACTCTGAAGGGCTTTATGGCTTTTCCCTCGGGGATCTCTACCAATGAGGCTAGAGTAGCTAGGGCATCTCGCGAAATCTGTTCTTTTCCCTCGGCAAGTAGTGGAAAGTCACTTCTCCGAACCGTCCAGTCAACTCCTCCATATGGGCATGATACCGTTGCATTAGGGTCCACAGCCTTCCACTTGTTGGAGACTTGGTTGATGATCGTGGCCGAGTCTCCGTAAACTTCGAGCTCCTTGACATTTCTTTCTAAGGCGGCCTCCAAACCAAAGCAATGCGGGCTTCATACTCGCCTGACATTGTTCGTGGCGGGGAAAGTTCAACTTGAGGGCTATGGGGGTATGCTCATCTTTCGGATCGACCAATAGCATTCCTACACCATTTCCTCTTTTGTTAGCGGCTCCGTCAAAGAACAATTGCCATCTATTCTCGGGCTCAATCGCAAAGATCCCTTCATGGGAATTGGGGTTCGTGCCCTCTATCTTCATTATTGGGGAAGTTCGCCAGTGATCTCGACAATGCTTGACCCTTGATGGCCTTTCTCGGTCACATAGTTGATGTCGTATTCGCCAAGAAGAAGGACCACTTCGCTAAACGCATTGAGAGGAAGGCTTGCAAAGATGTACTTGATGGGGTCCATTTTCGAGACCAAATTCACAGGTGGGCTTGCATATAATGCTTCAATTTGACGACTACCTGCACTCGAGTCCTACACATGTGTCTTTTCACATGCCGAGTAATTGAGCTCACTCCCCATAGCTTCCTACCCAAGTAAATGGCGTTTTCTACCCGAGAGTCTTTCTTTTCCCGAGCAAGCATAGCCCCAACCGCCGTGTCCGTGACAGTTGAGATAGAGCGTAAGAGGCTTCGTCTATGTGGGGGCATAGTACCGGGGATGTACTAAGTATGCCTTGATCTGGTCAAAGGCATCTTGGCATTCTTCGGTCCATTCTGTGTCCACATTCTTCTTCATGAGCTTGAAGATGGGCTCGCACATAGTGGTCAACCGATTACGAAACGGCCGATGTACTGCAATTTACCCATGAAGCTCTTGACTTCGTGCTGGTTTGAGGTGGCCTCATATCCATGATGGCTTTGATCTTTCGGGGTCAACTTCTATACCTCGCTCCGTGACCATATACCCAAGCACTTTTCCCCTTGTCACTCCGAAGGTGCATTTGGCGGGGTTTAGTCTCATGGAATGCTTTGTCTCAACCTCTCAAAGAATTTTCGTAGGTCAACAAAGTGCTGCCCACCCTCTCCTTTGGAGTGGATTATCATATCATCTACGTAGCCCTCAATCGCCTTGTGGATCATGTCAGGAAAAAGCGCGGTCGCTGCCCTTTGGTACGTAGCCCCGGCATTCTTGAGCCCGAATGGCATTACCGTATAACAGTAGGTTCCCCATGGTGTGGTGAAGGCTATCTTTTCTTGGTCTTCCTCGGCCATCTTGATCTGGTTGTAGCTCGCAAAACCATCAACGAAGGATTTGACTTCGTAGTTGGCGGTGGAGTCCACCAGGATGTCTATGTTTGGCGAGGGTAGTCGTCTTTGGGCCGGCCTTGTTCGGATCTCGAAAATCCACACAGCCAAGCACCTTCCCATTGGCCTTGGTTACGGTTACGATGTTGGACAACCATGTCGGGTATTCAATAACTACGATGAACCCTATCCGCAAGAGCTTCTCAATTTCTTCTTTGACCTGTAGAGACCATTCCGGCTTGATCTTTCTCGGTTTTACGCTTTACTGGCTTAGCATCTCGGTGCTAGAGGGATTCTCGTGTTCTACTATCGAACCTGTCTAGCCCCGGCATATCCTTGTATGACCATGCAAACACGTCGACGTATTCTCCGAGCGGCTCGATCAATCGTCCCTTTCAACCCCCGGAAGAAGCTTCCAATCTGTGTCTCTTTAGGTTCCTCAATAGTACCCAAGTTCACACTTATCAAAACCTCCTCGGCACTTGGGCCCGGTTTTCCTCTTTTCTCGAAACACGCTTAAAGATTTCTTTAATGTATTGTTCGTTTAGTGCGTTTGCATCTTGTTCAAATGATTCATTATTAACTCGTTGTTAAGTTTTGAGTTAATTTATCATTTGTTAAGTTGGCAATAAGAGGATAATCGAAAGATTTGTCATTTCATTCAAAATAAGGGGAAAGATGACATCGATTACATTTTCATAATCCTCGGGCGTGAGGCCTTCGGATGACTCTCGAGGAAGGAATTCAAAGATTCCCGACTCGACCGAATAGACAACAGGTGTTTAACACGACTCGGGTTTGAGAAGGACGGGTACCAATCCAAGCTCCGTGATCATTTGCCGTCGATCGGCTATCGGCCCCGAGAATGTCTCCCAATTCTTCAATGGAATTTACTGTATTAGTCACCAAAGTACGAGGATCAAAATGACTTTCATCATCGTCTCCAATAACGGCAACTATCTCATCATCTCGAATCAAGTCGATCAAGTCCGGGATTTGTGCTTCTTCGTCAAACAACTCTTGCAAATTCCATCGACCGTCTTCGCCGCCGGGCGGCTTCTATCTGGCTGATCTTTGGAAGAGCTAACTCAAAGGCGGAGAAGTCCATTGTCCCGGATGATGACTCTTTGCCACCGGCCGGATTTCCTTTGAAGACGTACTCATTCCGAATGGTAGTGGTAGCCCTGTGGATATCTCGGCAAATCAAGGAACATTCTTCGAACGGGATTGGGCCGGCTTTCCCCTAACTTTCGCAAGGTTCTCTAGAAGGGTTTTCTCGCAAGGAGATCCGCGATCACTTTCATCATATTGTGTCCCTCCTTTTGTAAAGTAATGGGTCGAGACAGACCGTAAGGATGGAGCCGGACCCCTTCACCTTTCGTGCCTTTAGCTTTTCCGGCATCCCGAGAGTTCGGTTTGTACCCCAAGCCATATCTCGGTAGTCTGTTCCTTCACATCAATGATGGTGTTATGACCTTGAAGTCTTCTACCCAATCCAAGTCCCGGAAGATAACTCATTTTTCGCATCATTCTCATGGCAGAGGGATTTTATCGGAAGTAGTGGTGAGGTCGGTGCAACACACTTGTGCCTTGGAAGAAGCTACGGAGAATCCGGTCAATGCTAACCCTTCATCATCGTGCTTGATCTCCAATATCGGGATATCCCCAAATCTTTGGTTCCTTCTACCGTGACACTGCCCCCATAAATGGTGGTGATAGTTCCATCACTCGACCGAAATTTGACGCACCGATGCAAAGTAGAGGCTACCCCGTTTATCCGGTGGATCCAAGGCCGTCCCAAGAAGGCAAGAAATGAAATCGGAATGTCAATAACTTGAAAATCAACGTCCATGACCTTTTTCCGAACCACATCTTGAGAGTGGCGATCCCCAAAACCGATCGTGCAAAGTGGAGTCATAGGCCTTAATAGTCGACTAGAAGGCTTTAAGTCCGTTGGCTTCGCATCCAATAAATCCATCATTTTAGCCGGCAAGACATTCATCGTGCACCTCCGTCGACTAATACTCGTGGCAATCGACGCTCTTCTAACTCGGACTGTGATGTAAAGAGGTTCGTTATGACTAGCCCCATACTTTGGCGAGTCTAATTCGGTGAAGGTAATGATGTTTCCGTAGTGGATATTTCCAATCATTTGGACGACCTCATCCGGGGTGACATCTATGGGCACCATGGTCTTGGCAAAACTTTCTTCTAGCTTCAACTTATGAGGGTATGAAGAGGTCAACAGGACCATAAGGAGATATTGGCTTGGGTACACTTCAACCGAGTTAGGACTGGATCCTCCTTATCGTAGTCAAGCTTTTCTCGCTTCCGGCTTATAAGGTCTTTTATCCGTTTTGGCTCGTAGACGGTGCTTCTTTTGTCACCCTTAGCCGCTCAACATTCATCTCGCCTGCAGAGTCATCACATAGACATTGGATTTTCCTTGGTCACTATTCCTACTGGAGGATTCTGTCAACTCTTTCAATGTCGTAGGCGGATTCTTACCGGCGTATGGCCAATTGCGTTGATTGATCTCGATTGACGGTCTTTGCTTAGGAAGCATAGGCGGCTTCCCGACCGGGTCCTGTGTTACCGGCTTTTTGACCTTTTCGAGTTTGACCGGCTGATTTCAACTTCACATTCTCCGTTTAAAGCTTTCACAGCCTCATTCAAACTTTTCAAAGTCAAAGATGCAACAAGAATTATCACTTCCGAGTTTGGAGCTTGGCAAATGGCTTTCTCATCCGAACCTAGCAACTTCTTTAACGAGTAGGATCACATTCCTCATCACCGTCAAGCATGTCTTTTCTTTCCCCGGGGTCAACCTTCGCGGCATCTTTGACGTTGGCCAAACATTTTCTGAAGTGGGAAATTCCATCATCAATAAGGATTTCTGCGGGGTCAAATCTCATGGCGGGTTCCTTTTCCTTACTGTCAGAGATATTTTCCGGGCTTTTTGGCTTCTGGACTAACCACTCCTCTATTGTCCCTTCCGGCACTTCGACTGTGTCTTCATCAACGTCACTACAGTAGCTCTCGTGGGAACTTTCGTCTTGACTCTGATGACCAATGAGGGCAAAAGCAAGTCGGGATACTTGACGCCATATGAGGGGTATCTCAGACTCTTCCTCGGGCTTAGGGATTACCAGGAAAACATCATCATCATCATAGGACATAAAGGGGACTGGGGTCGCCTCTAAACTCAGGACTCTTTCCAAGGCATCCATACATTCTTCTTCAGACCAAGTTTCAGGAGTGACTACTAACACTGTGATAGAGTCTACCCTTCCTGATGAGAGTTTGGCTTCGGCGACGCTTACATGTTCCAGATCGGTGGGCGGAGCCCACTTTCCTCTTTTGGCTAAAGCTTCGATCAAGTTTCTCCATTCACCTACCAAGTCCTTGTATGGAGTATTGAACTCTAGGATATAGGACTCATACACTACCTCATCCTTCTTCGAGCCTTTGCATAGGCTGCAGACACACTTTGAAGTGATTTCATCCCCTATTCCAGGTCCGTGGCTTTCTACCTCATCTTGCCCCTCGGGTTTCACTTCCGTTGGCTCCAAGTCCATTCCTTTTACTGAACTGTCATCATCGCTGTAAATCCATCCATTCCTATTCTCGTTTCCGACTGACTCTTCACCGTAGCCGTCCGAGAGGTAGGCAAATTCACGAGCGTTGACAAAATTGGAAAGGTCAAATTGGCACTCGGGATTCCAAAGTAGGCTTAGTGAAAGGAGGAAAAAGGTCCCGTGGGGGATTCGAGAGGAAGCGAGGGTGTCGGGACCCTAACGGCTTGGGGTATTGGAGAAAGGCGAGAAGGGACAGTCTTTGGCAATGGGTTATATGAAGATGGGGGAGGGCATTGGTTATAGGCTAGCTCTTCTTCCCTAGTCATCTCGGTTACCCAAACCGGCCTTGTTCTCTGTCAAATCGGCCATTCGACTCTCGAAGCGAGGATTCGGCGGGCGTACGAGGATTCTCGCGCTAACAAGTCGGCCACCCGGTGTTCTCACCCACTTCTTTCTCGGCTGCGGGAAAGGGATAGGAAAGGTTTAGACTCGGGGTAGGTGTTTAGGTGAAGGCTCAAGCAATATGCAAATTAGAATCTTCAAGTTTGCTTAAAAACAGTGTCTTTTATTAATATCTATTTGGTTGGAAAAGGGATTACGCCCTTCTTTTTCACAACTACTCTAGATCCCGGATCGGTGGGTTCCGTCACTACGTCTATAAGCCCCTCGTATTCCACACGTATTTCGACCTCCCGGGGTGGACGGCCCGGGCGAGGGTCCTATAGGGCACGCGGATCCCACCGACCGAGAGTAAAGAACGCTCCTATCGGGTCTAGCGGGTCATAGGACCTTTCAACGCACGAGCGATGCGGATTATAGTCAAGGCAATACCGGGAAAGTCTCGTCTCTCTGCCTTGACGAATCTTTGGCAGAGTTTCGCTTGAGCGAATGACGGTTTCTGACTTTCGGTAATGTCCGAGAGAATAATGGGCATGGGTCGGGCGGTAAAAAGCCGGATGACACAGTGTCACATTGAACTTCGTTGCATACGCAGTGCGTGAGTTGGAATCGAAGTCAATGCCGGTCAAGATCTTGCCAATTTTTCCTTGTCGGAATTTTGGCAGAGCTTCGCTTGAGCGAAAGATCTTTTGATTTTTTGGCAAAGACTCGGTCTTTACTCTTACGCATTTCGTGCGGGTCAAAGTCAATAGTCAATGTCGGAGTCAAGATCCCACCGATTTTTCCTTGTCGGAATTTCGGCAGAATTTCGCTTGAGCGAAAATCTTGGCTTCCGTTATGAGCTAAGGCTTGACCTTTACGTGGGTATGCAACTGGGCTATATGACACGGATTAGACCAAAAACCAACCAAAAGTCACGGTTTTTTGAAACGTGTGACACGGACTGTGCATTGGTCGACACTGGCTGCCATGGGGAGGTTGGGATGATTCCGTGCGCGCCCGGGAGCATCGTAAGGCTGTCCGTGACTGCAGCTGGAACCACCCTCGGGTTTGAAGGACGTGCGTGCAAAAGTGTACGGGATATATCGGGTGCGCGTAGTGTGCGGTCTCCTAAAAATGTTCCTTTTGAGTTAAAACAGAGATTTTCAGAAATGTGTTTTAAAGGAATGATTTTCGGGACGGGGAAAATGCAACACATAAGCACGTAAATTTTAAGGAGCCCCGATCGGTCATGGAGCTGAATAGCCCTAAGCCGCTAGGATTGCCAGATTAACCATGATTTTTCCCCGGTGGAATTGCCACCGAGGTCGCCCGGTCGAGAATCCAATGAGGATTGAGCCGTACGGCGCATGGATCAATTTTCCAGGTTCCACTCCTTTTGCTATTTTTCGGGTTATTTCCCGTTTCAAAGTATGCACAGATTCCAAGATGCAAATGATGCAATGCATGGTAAAGAAAGCAAGCGCGATTAATGAAATCGGCGATGGGAGTCTAACCCGCTCAAAGGGAAAAGCTTTCTTTTATTTTTTTTTCAAAGTTATTTTTTTTCGAAAAGGGTGCGGTACGTGGATTGTTAAACCACCGGTTATCCCAACTCCCACATCAGGGAGTGTACAGGAAGGGTAAGTGGTTTCCACCTATATACCGAGTATCGATTTTTTTATTTTGAAAATAAAAGCTTTTCTCCTTTGGGATGTCCCCAGCGGAGTCGCCAAACTGTGAATGTGGTGCCCAAATTTTGTGTTGGATTCACGCGAGTTTGAAGACATCCAAGTTATTTGAAAAACGGAGTCGCCACGCCATTTTGATTACCTCAAAACTTTGAAAAAAAGGTTTTATGGGTTCGGAGGTTAAGTTACCCCTTGGGAAGAACGTTTGGCGTTCACCCAAAGTGCCTTGCCGGAGCAAGTCTCCCAAGATTTCAGTAATCGTGCTTGCTTGCGTGCTTTCTTGTGTGCATGTGTTTGAAAATAAAAGGGGGGAAATGTCCCAAGTTGTCTTCCGGACGTACAAACCATTTGTTGGTTATCGCTCGGGATTCCTTGGAATTTTATGTATTTGGGATTATGATCCCGTCCTCATCTTATGACTTGTGATCATCGCATTTTAACCTCGGGACCCTCGGGACTTGCGTGATCGAGAGAATGACTCTCTTTTGGTCAAAGATGAGGTTCTTTAGAAAAGGAGGGTCCTTAGCCCATCAATCCTACGCTTTAAGACGGTCGAGCTCGTATAGAGGCTTCATACTCTTTCTTAAGCGATAATCGGAGATATAGGGTTCAAGGTATCCCTTTCTAAAGAAATATGGAACCTTTAATGGAAGGAACGATGTAAAGATAGGATCTTTTACACCGGTCCGTTCCAAGGTTGGGGGAAAGGGGAAATGCATGATGAAAAATGACACTTTAATGAAAAGATGACATTTTTGGGTTGCAAATGATGCACTTAGTTTAAAGAAATAATCTTTATTGCAAATGATGCATAAAGATTTGATTTTTATGCAAATGATGCATTTTTGTTGAAGAAATTGGCATTCATTATGCAAATGATGCATAAAGATTGCATTTTGAAAAGCATATGATGCTAGTTTATGGTAAAGACATGGTCTTTAAAGCAAATGATGCTTGAACAAGGGGTTTTGAATGCAAAGGATGCATTTTTATTGAAAAGATTGGATTTTTATATGCAAATGATGCATAAAAATGACATTTTTATTTGAAAATGGGAGTTTTAGGTGCAAAGGATGCACCTTTATGAAAAAAGACTACATTTTTATGACAAATGAGGTCTTAATGCATGCAAAAAAGGGAAAAGGGGTGATAAAGATGTGATCTTTAACTATGAATGCCAAGTCCCAAGCAAGATATATGAATGCAATGAGCAAGTATATCAATTAAAAGCAAGGTTAGGGCGTGCGAGGTTACCAATTGCTTCCTTTGCTTCTTTGGTTGGAGCTAGGAGGAGAGATTGGTCTTGGATCTTCAAGGAGGAGGGAGGGAGCTTCTTGGCCTTCTTCTTCACCTTCTTGAGCCTTCACCAATATTCTTCACGTCATGGGAGTGACTGAGTGTATTGCTATGAATTGTGTGTGTTGTTGTTGTGCTATTGTGTTGAAATGGGTAGAGGAGGGCTCTATTTATAGGCAGTCTGGATAAGGCTAATGAAGACGTGCGGCCAGAGACCTTGGGCTAATGCAGCCGTGCGGGCTTATCCACAATGACTCAGCATTCTAGAACCATGCAAGGTGGCATTATTCTAGAACCTTCTTCCTAATTAAGAAAAACGTGTTTCTTAATTAGGAAGGCTCCCTTCAGCCCTTAATTTTAATTTGGGACTGCTCCAGGACATTTCCGGAACACTAGGAAGGTCCGGGGAATTACCGGGAAACTTACCGAAATTGCCGGGAAATTTAACCGGAAGGCATGAGCCAAATTTGGGTACTTACAATATGTCCGACTTCATCTGAGCACTTCCTTTCTTTTGTTGTCAGGTCACCATGTCCGCGGCTGATTACAACCGTGGAGCGACCAAGATGGCGAGACTGATGGCCTTGGTGTCAGACCTGTCCGAGAGGCTATTCCATAAGGCTTCTTTGGCGGCCTCGATAGTGGCCTCGGCAGTGAACCCTACATGCAGAGCCAAGAGGTCGAGGAGGGATGGTAGCCCCCGTGGTGGTGATGGCGGAGGTGCCGGCAGCTCGGGTGACTTGATGGCGTGATCCCCTCCTTTTCTCTCTATTTGATAATCTGTACATATTGACCGTGTGGGCCCATACAATTTTTTCTTTTCTTTGGTACCTGTTAGAAACAAGTAGGTAGCACAAAAATAATGGTTTTCTTAACCCCTAAACCCAGGTCTAATTAGTTAGTTTATTAACTTTCTCGACTGTCCATGTTTTTGGAAATGGAATGGAATGGCCATCAAGGCCACAATTTTGAGCTTGATCTTGGTGTTGCACTACATATTATGAACTGTATGCGCAGGTTTTTTCGAGACTTGCTTTGTCAAGTCGGGGCTAGATTGCTGTTTGGGCAGAGCTATTGCTGTTTTGCCGTGGCGATATCTCGCGTGGGATAAGGTGTCTCGCACGAGACACGCTACCCAGGCAGAGTTCTCTTCCTTTTTCGAACAGGATTTTGTCAGTTTTCCCTATAAAATCACCCTGTAGTCCGGTCAGATAACTCATTCTAGCCTTTCAAACTCTAGAGACATTCTATTAGGGTGAAACTCTTGGCTTCCTTTCCAACCCTGTGATCCATGGCTTCCAAGGAGATTGCCCCAACGTCCATGATTGTTGATGATTTTTCTTTGTCATCTGAAGTGATTCAGTCTTTCAAGCAAGCATCAAGAGACTTTGTGAGGTTGTTTCGCAATCGATCTCGCAATAGGTTTATAGCAGAATTCAGATTTAGAATCCTTTTCACCTTGAAGAACCTCCAACCGGATTGGAATCTCTTGCAGGGTACTGCTCGATTTTGGGATTCCTCTATTCATCTCTTCAATTTTTCTTTGAATGAGATGGTACCTACTGTGGAGGAATTTGCCATTATCTTGGATATGCCTTTGGTAGTGAGATTCTTTGTTCCTAAGTACCATAGGAATCATTCGGAGGCTTTGAATGAATTGCTAGGGATCCCCCTTGATACTTGCTATGAGTTGGTTCACCGTAAATGGGTTGATTGTTCTTCTTTTCTAGAACGCTTCAGCGGGGATTCAGATGATGACGCCTTTCATGTCTACAAACAGAACTTTCTGGCCCTTTCTCTTTTCAGAGATGTTCTGTTTACATGCAGGGACGGCTTGGTTGACTCCCAACTGGTGGAAATTGTTATGCAGGCTAGAAAATGTTCTAGGAACATTATTCCGCTAATCTTGGGTGAAACCCTGCATGGTCTTGATGAGCTGCATAGGACCGGTGCCATGACTCAAGGGAGTCCTCTTCTGTTGACTATTTGGCTTAGGGAGCATCTCAAGCTGGTAGGTCCCCCATTGGAATATTCCCTGTTCACATATTATACGCGAAAATTACTGATCAAGGATCTCTCGGTGGATGAGTGGGCTGAGTTGGTTGCGAAGATGGTGACTGCTGATATTCTTTGGTGTCCACCTTATTGGAGGTTGAACAAGTATGTTGCCAATACCAAGGGTTTTGACAGGGTTGTTCTTCTGGGTTTGCGAGATTCCTCCTTCTATTTTCCCAAACGGGTGCTCCGTCAGTTTGGTCAGTCGCAGGACACTTATCTTTTTGAAGGAGCTTTTCGTGAAGTGTCTTACATTGGTGTAGAGTTTGCGCAGGTGCTAGCTCAAGCGTGGGGTGAAGGAAATAGTCGGGACCGCTGGTCGAACCTTCGGACTTTTAATGCAAGTATCTTCTTATCGGACAAGTATTTGGATTGGTTTCTTCATACCGGCCACCCTAGTGTGGAGAAGATTGATGATCTGCGACTTTCACTACTAGGGGATTCTTTTGTGGCTAGCAGTATTTTGCGAAGGAGCGAGGCTCAGTCTGATCCTGCTAATGTACGAACCGATCCGACCCAGGATTTTCTTGACGGGGATTGGTACGAGAGGCGAGGTAAAGGTATGCCCGGAAAGACGCAAGCTTTAGATAGGCCCAATGTCTTTAAGAGGCTTTCGGAGTCTGTCTTTGATCACCTCGAGGGATGTTCTGCTTTGAGGGGCTCAAAGCGCAAGAAGGATCGCGACGACGGTGGAGATCATGTCCGCCGGCCTACCAAGTCAATGAAAGGCTAGATCTTAAGGAGTACCAAGAGATTGCTTTGATAGATCAATAGTTTTTAGTTTATTAGTATTTTTTTTCAAGGTTGTTAGCTTAGCAAATTAGTAGTTGTGGTTAGGATTTCCCTTTTGTCATTAATAAAAATGCATTCGATTAATTAAAGGACAAAATTAGATTTATTTATTTGATTAGACCGAACCCGAAGGCTGCCTACGTTCCTCTTTTACAACAATCAAATAAGAGGCTCAGGTCTAACGTAGTTCATTTTTGAGAAAAAGGATAAAATATGGTTCCAGGCCGAGAGGTAATCTCGCGCGAGACAAGGCCCCCCCCTGTTTTTTTTTTTTTATGCACACCCTTTCTTTTGCCCAGGCCGCCCCTTCGGGTTTTCAATCTAGCGGGCTTCTTTTTTTGTGCAAGCTCTAATTTTTGCCTAGGCCGTCCTTTTCGGGATTTTCAACCTAGCGAGCGATTTCTTTTTAGGAGGCCAAGTCACACGAAGTATTTCTTGAGCTTGTCCATGTTGACCGGCTTCGGTAGTTGATCTCCGTCTAAGTCCACCAGCTGAAGGGCTCCCCCAGAGAATATCTTTTTCACAATGTAGGGTCCTATCCATCTTGGTCCCCATTTGCCTAACGGGTTGAAAGGTCCAGGACGATGCTCACGGAGAACCAAGTCACCTACTCTGATGTTCCTTGTCTTGACCTTTTTGTTGAAAGCTCTTGCCATTCTTCTTTGGTAAGCTTGAGTGTGCTCGGCTGCCTTTAGTCTTCTTTCATCTAGCAGGGCTAACTCCTCGTATCTGCTTTCTAGCCAGTCAACTTCGTTCACTTGGTTTTCTAGGAGAATCCGCAGTGATGGTATTTCCAATTCTATCAGCAAGACAGCTTCCATTCCGAATGTGAGGGCGTAGGGAGTCTCTCCTGTAGCTGTTCGGACTGAAGTGCGGTATCCCCATAGTGCGAAAGGTAACTTGTCGGGCCAGTCTTTTCCAGTGACTTCCATTTTTCTGATGATGGTTTCGATTTTCTTGTTTGCGGCTTCAACTGCTCCATTGGTTTGAGGCCTATAAGGAGATGACTTGTGCCTTGTGATTTTGTACTCGGTTAGGAGGCGATCGGTTTCTTTCTCGAAGTGCGACCCATTATCGGATATCATCTCTTGCGGAACCCCATATCGGCAGATGATGTTGTGCTTGATGAATTCTGCAACCTTTCTGGCATTCAGAACCTTGTAAGAGGCGGCCTCGACCCATTTAGTGAAATAGTCGATGGCTACTAGGATGAAGCAGTGTCCGTTAGCTCCTATGGGTGTGACCTTTCCAATCACGTCTATCCTCCATGTAGAGAACGACCAAGGAGAAGTCATAGGGTATAGCAAGGAAGGCGGTGCGTGCTGAAGGTTGGCGTGTATCTGACACTTGTGGCACTTCTTGACCATTTTGGTACAGTCGGCTTTCATGGTTAGCCAAAAGTACCCTTGTCTGATGATCTTTTTGGCAAGAAGGTTTCCGCTCATGTGGGTTCCACATATGCCTTGATGGACATGGTCCATTATTTCTCGGGCCTCTTCTTTGGTGGCACAAAGGAGGTTTCCTTGGGAATGTTTCTTGAAAAGACGACCAGCAGTGATGATGTAATTAGCGGCCAACCTCTTAAGGGCGATCTGGGTCTTCTGGTCTGTCTCAGGTGGGATGGTTCCCTCTAGGATGAAATGCCAAATGTCATGGTACCACGGTTTCTCTTCGGAGTTCTTGACAATGGTACATTCGGATAACCATTTGTCTTTGCAGTCATGGAGATCTATAACGGCGCAGTAGGCAGGAGTTGCACGCCGTGTTATTTTGAAAGGTTTGACTGCCTTCCCTTTAGGAATTTCAACCAAGGAAGCGAGCGTGGCCAATGCATCAGCAAACCGATTTTTGTCTCTAGGGAGATAGTGGAATGAGACATCCTGAAACTGTTGTGCCAACTTTTGGAGGTGGGTACTGTATCTTTGAAGGGTTGGATATTGGACCCTCCAATTTTTTAGTGTCTGATTGATGATTAACTGGGAATCTCCAAATACCTCGAGTTCAGTCACGTTGCGCTCTAGGGTTGCCTCAAGCCCCACTATGCAAGCTTCGTATTCTGCAGTGTTGTTAGTGGTGTCAAAGTCGAGATGTATTGCTAGTGGAGTATAGATGTCATCAGGGTCTACTAACAACATTTCGATGCCGAACCCTCTCTTGTTGGCCGCGCCATCAAAAAATAATTGCCACTTATTTTCATCTTCTATACTCATGATGTCTTCATCAGGGAATCGCGGGTCTTCCCCCTTCACTTCGTCGCAAGGAAATTCAGCCAACTGGTCTGCGAATACACTCCCTCTGACGGATTTCTGAGTGACGTAAGTGATATCATACCCCGCGAGCATGAAGTACCATTTGGCCAGTCTCGAAGACAAATTTGATTTGTCTAGGATGTATTTCAACGGATCCATTCTTGCAATGAGGCGAACCGGGAAGGCTTCCATATAGTGCTTTAGCCTTTGTGATACCCAAATGAGCGCGGCGCAGGACTTGTCGAGTGGAGAGTAGTTGATTTCACTACCTTGGAATCTGCGGCTGACAAAGTAGATGGCATTCTCTGTGTGTGAGGTAGGCTGTTCTTGAGCGAGCATAGCCCCTAGCGCATTGTCAGTAACTGTGAGGTATAGCTTTAAGGGCTTTTCCTTGTGCGGTGGAACCAGGATAGGTGGGGAGGTTAAGTAATGCTTAACTTCCTCGAATGCTTATTGACATTCTTCGGTCCATTCTTGAGGTGCGTTTTTCTTGAGTAGCTTGAAGATGGGATCGCACATTGTAGTCAGTTGATTGATGAATCGACTAATATATTGAAGTCTGCCCATGAATCCCTTTACTTCTTTCTGTGTTCTGGGTGGAGGCATGTCAATGATAGCCCTTATCTTGGCTGGGCCTGCTTCTATGCCACGCTCTGTGATCATGTACCCTAAGACTTTCCCTTTGACCACTCCGAATGAGCATTTGGCGGGGTTGAGTCTCATCTTGTGATGTCTCAGCCGATTGAAGAATTTTTTGAGATCTCTGAAGTGTTGACCATCCGTCCCTTTTGAGTGAACAATCATGTCGTCCACATATACCTCTATTTCTTTGTGGATCATGTCATGGAATAGTGTAGTGACTGCCCTTTGGTAGGTAGCCCCAGCGTTCTTGAGACCAAATGGCATGACCGTGTAGCAGAACGTTCCCCAAGGTGTGGTGAATGCTGTTTTGTGCTGATCCTCTTCTGCCATGAGGATTTGGTTATACCCTGCGAAACCGTCGACGAATTAGCGGACTTCGTATGCGGCTGTGGCGTCGACCAACATGTCTATGTTTGGTAGCGGGAAGTCATCTTTAGGGGATGCCTTATTCAAGTCTCAGAAATCAACACAGACTCGTATTTTCCCATTCGACTTGGCTACTTGTACCGTGTTTACTAGCCATTCCGGATACTCGATCACTTTGATAAACCCTACGTTCAAGAGCTTCATGATTTCCTCTTTTACTTGCATTGACCATTCCGGCTTGATTCTGCGTAATTTCTGTTTGACCGGCTTGGCATTGGGTAGCAGCGGTATCTTGTGCTCCACAATTGACTGATTCAACCCAGGCATATCTTTGTAGGACCAAGCGAAGACGTCAACATATTCTCTGAGGAGCTGCGTCAAGGTTTCTCTGTCTTCCCCCTTGAAGAAGCTGCCGATCTTTGTTTCTCTGGGGTCTTCCCTCGTCGTCAATAGGGCCATTCTTTCCACAACGACCTACTTGCTTAGCTAATTCTTTTAAGATTTGTTCGTTTTCTTGATCTATCTCATCGTATGATTCATTATTAACGTGTTCGTTATATTGATTATTATTAGTTAATTCATCATTCACGATGTTAGCAATCTCAGGGTACTCGGAAAGATCAAAGGTTTCATTAAGGAAGTAAGGGAATACATGTTCAGCCACCGCCTCGATTTCCTCTTGAGTGAGTTCATCGGAGGTGGAGCCTGCTTCTAATGTGAATGTTGCAGGGCCTATCTTCCTGCGGGGAAGGGGAGTGCAACCAAGCTCTTTGATCATGAAGTCTTCATCAACAACTGGTCCTCCGGTGACGTGCCAGTTTAGAATTGGCTCATCACATTTCTGCATTAGTCTTGTGTAATCAATAGTTGGAGCATCCCCCTTGGAGATTGCATGGATCTGGCTATCTTCTAACCGGCACAGGTCTTCAAACTGTCGCAGCATGTCTTCTCCCAACACAAAGTCCTATTCGCTTGTCATTTCTGCTTTTGTGCCCCATAAATCTTTAGGGATTAGCGGGACAGGTTCTGTTTCATCTGGAGAAGCATCGCAGTCGCTGAAGATTTCAAAGCCCGGTTGACGCTTTCCTTTATCATCAGTCCAAGGTTCTGAAAAGATAAAGTAGGGAGTACTTTCTCCTTCCCGGACGAAGTAGCCATTGAGTGTCTTTCGATATGGCTCGAGGTTGTAATTCTTGGCCTTTGGGTCTTTGTGGTCTTTATACGCGGTTCCTTCCCACTTGATTTGAGTGAAGTCCCACTCTTCTTTGTCATCCCTATCGTGGATGGAAATGATGTATCCTAGGCCATGCTTTGTGTGAGGTGGGGAACCGGTGGTGGTTCCGTTATCCCTTGTAAGTGCTTTCCAAGCCCCAATCCAGGAAAGTATCCTTTTGCTTGCATCATTTTCCAGACAGGAAGGTTTCCAGAAAACCAAGATGCCTTGGAGTAATCGTTTTCGTTGCAAGTTTCTATGACATTCACAGTGCTTTCTTTCTCGATCTCAAAGCCGCTGAACAGGAAATCAGAAGTGCTATGTTGTACTTCGAGGATAGGGCTAGTAGTAACCATCTCTCCGTGTATGGTGACTATCGTATTGTTGTGTCTGAACTTGATACATTGGTGCAGGGAGGAGGGCACACCCCCTATGTCGTGTAGCTAAGGGCGACCAAGCAGCAAGTTGAAGGATGCCAGAATGTCGATGACTTGAAATTCGATGCTCATTGTGACTTGCCCCATTTCTACAGGTATCACAACTGATCCCAAAGCGGTTCTAGCGGTACAGTCGTATCCCCTCACAGTATGCCCGGATGGCTTAAGGTCTTTGTGGGTGAGGCCTAATGATGATAAGGCTTTCTTTGGGAGGACATTGATTGCAGAACCATTGTCGACCAAAATGCGTGGCATTCGGTACCCATTCACCTTAGCAGTTATGTAGAGGGCCTTATGATGATTTTCCTATAGGACGGTAGGTCCAAGTCAATGAAAGTGATGATGTTGCCAAATTGTACTTCGCCAATCATTTGAGTAAGCTCTTCGGGTGTTGCTTCAGAGGAAATGGTCATTTGAGCCAATGCCTTTTTCAACATTTCACGGTGCTTGTGAGATGCTCCAATGAGGTCCCAAACTGAGATGTTTGCTTGTGTCTTCTTTAACTGGGTTAAGAGAGCGTCCTCCGGTTCACTTGGCGATGAGGCTTTGGCTTGTTTAGGAGGATTTTCATCCCTTGGATCTTTGTTGATGATCACACGACCGGATCGTGTGAGTAGATTGACTGTTTTAGACCCTTTTCCCTTTTGTTCTAAGATTTCCTCCCAAGACATCATATAACAGAAAGAAGATTTATTAAATTCAAGAGGGCTCTCGTCCACAATTGTGGCTAGACGAGTAGGGTCCTCGAAGCTACTTTCTATCTCTATCAGATTGACCTCATTGTTTGGTAAAGGATTAGTAACAACATTAGGTAGCCCTATCTCTTTATCATCAAACAAATCTTGGATGACATCTTTCAAGTGGAAGCAGGAGTTGGTGTCGTGACCGGTGAAGTTGTGGTACTTGCAGAAGAGATGATGAGCATGGTTGGCAGGAAGATCTTTCTTTGGAGGTCCACCTTCTCTTGGTTTGATTTTCCCGTTCTTGACAAGCACCTCGAAGAGTTCTTCTTGAGTGATTCCTTCAAGCTTGTCATAATGTCTATCCTTCTTCTTCTTTTGTGGTGGAGGTACTGCATAGTACTTACCATTTCCAGGATAATTGAAGACAATGGCATTGACAGAGGTATCCTTGGGATTGGAAGAGGAAGAAGAGCTCTTGTTGTAACGGAATCCACTTTCTTTCTTGGCTTCCCTTTTCTGTTTGATGAGGTCATCTAACCGTATGCCCGACATGTGAAGTTCGGCGAAGCTAGGAAAATAGTTACCGGCTAGCTTGTCTTGATACTCCTCCCTAAGGCATTGTATGAGGATGTGGATTTGTTCGTCTAGGCTGGCCTATCAACGATTTCAGTTAGTTTGGTTCTCCACCTTTTGACAAAATCTGCGAAGGATTCGTTCGGAAGCGGCTTGGTTTGCTCAAGATCCCTTCTAGTGGTGCGGTAAGTGGAGTTGTCCTCATATTGCTTTTGGAAAGTACAACTAGCGAGTGGCCAGTCGAGTCTTGTAGAGAGTGGAAGGGTCATGTACCAATCCCTAGCAGCACCATCGAGAGTTTGTGGAAAGCATTGGGCTAACAGGTTGTCATCAACACCCATAGGTAGCAGGGCCCAAGAGTAGGTCTCCAAATGTGATTTGGGACAGGTGGTGCCATTGAACTTTGCAATGTCGGGTGTTTTGTACTTACTAGGAAGCTTGGACATGGATTGACGAAGGGTGTCGTAATTAATAGAGAGCGAGGCTCCGTTACTCACATCGAGGGATGCAAGTTTCTTTTCTAACATGGCCATGGTAAGGGGTTCGTTCTTGCTCTCCCCTTTGCTTTCCTTCTTGGATGTGTAGCTTTCGTTGTCAGATGAGGAAGATGACGAGCTAGACTCGTACTTCTTTTTTTGCTTTTGCTTTGGCGGCGACCCTTGGCCTTTTTGGTGTATGAATCTTCTTCTCCGGAGGAAGAATCATTTCTCTTCTTCTTTTCTTTGTTGGCTAGTGCTGCCCTAAGCACTTGAATTTCTTCCACGAGAGTGTGGATTTGGGAAGCTTGCACTTCTAGGCGATCATTGGCTTCTTCCAGAAGTTTGTGGTTGTTTTCGGACAAAGTTTCATTACCCGGAATGTTATCGATGTCGGACATTGTGTTGGGAGTCTTGGAGTTGAGTAGCTTCGAAAAACTGACAGAAGAGATGCAGAGACGATATCAGGATCAAATCTAGCCCCAACGAGTCGGAAACAGGCTTAAATGGCTCAGGCTCAGTTTCAGCAAACAGAGGCATTATCCCGAGCGAGATATGTAGTCCCGCGCGAGATAATCACACGGAAAGTCGATTTTTATTAGACCTAAATTTTGGTCGGAACTGAAAATCCGTTTTGAGGGGTTTCTAAGGCCTTTATCAGAACCTAACGACTAAGCAATCAATCCAATTTTTTGTAAAACAAAGCCATGTAAGATCGTTTTCCGAAGGATTATATATATTTTTTCAAAGGGACATCCGAAAGGGTCATTCCGAAGGGACTTTTTCCGAAGGGACTTTTCCGAGTCCTTCTTTATTGTCAATTTTACATGGCTTTGTTTTGGTCAAAAACAAGAAAAGATCACCGAGTCAAAATCGACTTGTCATGGAGTGATCCTAAAAAGACAATCTACATGAGAATGTGGCGATGCAGGGCTGGAAGGCTAGGCTCCCCGCGATATGACAATCTAAGTGGATTGAATACGCGGAGTGGGATGGTCCAACTTCGGAGAGACCGGCGACTAGGTGGTTACCGTCATCCGTCCTTAGTGTGGGTCTCGGGTTTATAGAGGGTATGCAGTGCAATGACAGATATATCATGAGTGCGCGTGTGTGATAGTCAATCTAGGTGATAGATAAAAATAGAGATTTTTTTTTTGAAAATCAAAAGGAAAACAGATAGTGGCCGCACCAAGTGGTTGCCTACGTTTCTCCCAATTTAGGAAGACTCAGGCCGTCGTAGTTTCACATAAAGAGAGAGAAAGAGAGATAAATAAACTAATTTACAGCTCCCGAATCCCCAATGGACCGGACTTTAATTAAATAAAACCCAATCACACGCAGTTTATAAATAATAATCAATTATTTAAATGAAATAAAGATTCGAGTTCTACATCTTAAGGGAGGCCTTAAGATGCGGGAACTCTGCAGATAATGAATTCTGGGATCCCCCTTGCGTGTTCGGCTCTCGTCTTGGACTATGAGATGAACGGGAGAAACCAGAAAACAACCAGATTGCCGAGGCGATATCTCGCGCGAGATAGGATATCTCGTGCGAGATATGCCTCATCTGAGAGCAGAAAATCGAATTTACAATAATTTTCTTTGAAAACCTCTCTTTTAATTTTGACGCAAGTTTAAGCCTCTTAATTTCAAGTCCCCAGCGGAGTCGCCACTGTGAGCGTTGTGATTAATTTCGAGTCGCCACCTATATTATTCGTTTGGAAAACATAGAAAAACCATTTTTTGAAAGAGATTGGGTTCGGGGCTTAGGTTATGGAATGGGTTGGTCAAGGAGCATCCATTCCACCCAATCCGGAGATCGGTCTTGCTAAAGAAAAGATAGGTTTTCAGAGAAGAGAAGACGATTTCAAATATGACAAATAAAGATCCATTTAACGGGGTTAAACGGAATGTAGGATCGATTGCTTCGAGGCCGTCCCCATGATTTGGAGAGGCTCTAGGCCGATCCTAGATTCAATAGATTTATACCACTCTAATAATCAATTAGAAAGGGATTTAGGGGATTACCTTGCGTGAGGTGATTTGGGCAGAGTTTCGACTCAAGTTTAGAATCGAATCTTGATACGGACAGAGCTTCGCCTCAGTCCTTGACTTGGATTTTGATGTTTGTTTATCAACAAGGTTGACAAACAAACTTTGAGGTGATTTTTAGGGTGATTTTGTAGGATTCTTTCAGGGAAAGAAACCAACAAAATATGTGTGTTGTTGTGAAAATTCGTGGTCCTTTGATCCTTGGAAGTCACCAAGTATTTATAGGGGTTGGATAAGTAGAAGTGGAGAGGTAAAACCCTTTCAGAAGGTTCTAGACCCCAAACCCTATTGGTTGGCCGGATGGATGAAATCTTATCCCGAAAAGAGGTTGAAATCGACGAGGAATCTGTATTCTGCATGCTGCAGAGGGACGATATCTCGCGCGAGACACGCCATTCCGCGCGAGATATTGCTTCTGTTGGACAATTTTGTCCTTTCCTCATTATCTCATATGCAGTTTAATCCCAAACTAACGGTGGTTAGTCAAAACTTAACGAAACATGACGAAATGGTGGATTTCTACTTCTTGACTCAAAGCGAGACTTAGAGTGGTATAAATATGATCCGATGTGTTCAGAATGGGGTGTCTACAATTACACAAGGCTAATACAGAAATGTGACGAGCCAATTCAAAACTGGCACGTCACCGGAGGACTAGTTGTTGACGAAGACTTCATGATCAATGAGCTTGGTTGTACTCCCCATCCCCGCAGGAAGATAGGCCTTGTAACTTTCACATTAGAAGCAGGCTCCCCCTCTGATGAACTCACCCAAGAGGAAATCGAGGCGGTGGCCGAGCATGTATTCCCTTACTTCCTTAATGAAAACTTTGATCTTTCCGAGTATCCTGAGATTGCTAACATCGTGAATGATGAATTAACTAATAATAATCAATATAACGAACACGTTAATAATGAATCATACGATGAGATAGATCAAGAAAACGAACACATTTTAAAAGAATTAGCAAAGCAAGTAGGTCGTTGTGGAAAGAATGGCCTTTTGACAACGAGGAAATGCTAATGATTAATCTCGGGACAATAGAAGACCCAGAGAAACAAAGATCGACAACATCTTCAAGGGGGAAGACAGAGAATCCTTGACGCAGCTCCTCAGAGAATATGTCAACGTCTTCGCTTGGTCCTACAAAGATATGCCTGGGTTGAATCAGTCAATTGTGGAACACAAGATACCTCTGCTACTCAATGCCAAGCCAGTCAAACAGAAACTACGCAGAATCAAGACGGAATGGTCAATGCAAGTAAAAGAGGAAATCATGAAACTCTTGAACGTGGGGTTTATCAAAGTGATCGAGTATCCGGAATGGCTAGCAAACACGGTACAAGTAGCCAAGTCGAATGGGAAAATACGAGTCTGTGTCGACTTCAGAGACTTGAATAAAGCATCCCCTAAAGATGACTTCCCACTAACAAACATAGACATGTTGGTCGACGCCACTGCAGCATACGAAGTCCGCTCATTCGTCGATGGCTTCGCAGGGTACAACCAAAACCTCATAGCCGAGGAAGATCAACACAAGACAGCATTCACCACACCGTGGGGGACATTCTGTTATACGGTCATGTCGTTTGGTCTCAAGAACGCTGGGGCTACTTACCAAAGGCAGTCACGACACTATTCCATGACATGATTCACAAAGAAATAGAGGTATACGTGGACGACATGATTATCCACTCAAAAGGGACAGATGGTCAGCACTTCAGAGATCTCAGAAAATTCTTCAATCGACTGAGACAACACAAGATGAGGCTCAACCCCGCAAAATGCTCATTCGGAGTGGTCAAAGGGAAAGTCTTAGGGTACATGGTCACCGAGCGTGGCATAGAAGCAGACCCCGCCAAGATAAAGGCCATCATAGACATGCCTCCACCCAGAACGCAGAAAGAAGTAAAGGGATTCATGGGCAGACTCCAATACATCAGTCGATTCATCAATCAACTGATTACAATGTGCGATCCTATCTTCAAGCTACTTAAGAAAAACGCACCTCAAGAGTGGACCGAGGAATGTCAAGAAGCATTCGAGGAAGTTAAGCATTACTTAACTTCCCCACCCATCCTGGTTCCACCGCACAAGGAAAAGCCCTTAAAGCTATACCTCACGATTACTGACAATGCGCTAGGGGCTATGCTCGCTCAAGAATAGCCTGCTTCACACACAGAGAATGCCATCTACTTTGTCAGTCGTAGATTCCAAGGCAGCGAAATCAACTACTCTCCACTCGACAAATCTTGCACTGCTCTTGTTTGGGTATCACAAAGGCTAAAACACTATATGGAAGCCTTCCCGATTTATCTCATTTCAAGAATGGATCCTTTGAAGTATATCCTAGACAAATCAAATTTGTCTTCGAGACTGGCCAAATGGTACTTCATGCTCGCGGGATATGATATCACTTACGTCACTCAGAAATCCGTCAAGGGGAGTGTATTCGCAGATCAGTTGGCCGAATTTCCTTGTGACGAAGCGAAGGGGGAAGACCCGCAATTCCTTGATGAAGACATCATGAGTATAGAAGACAATGAGTATAGAAGATGAAAATAAGTGGCAATTATTTTTCGATGGCGCAGCCAACAAGAGAGGGTTCAGCATTGGAATGTTGTTAGTAGATCCCGATGACATCTACACTCCACTAGCAATACTTCTTGACTTTGATGACACCAACAACACCGCAGAATATGAGGCTTGCATAGCGGGGCTTGAGGCAGCCCTAGAGCGCAACGTGATTGAACTTGAGGTATTCGGGGACTCCCAGTTAATCATCAATCAGACACTAAAGAAGTGGAGGATCCAAGATCCAACCCTTCAAAGATACAATGCCCACCTCCAAGAGTTGGTGCAACAATTTCAGGATATCTCATTCCACTATCTTCCTAGAGACAAAAACCGTTTTGCTGACGCGTTGGCTACACTCGCTTCCTTGGTCGAAATCCCTAAAGGTAAGGCAGTCAAACCCTTAAAAATAACACGGCGCTCAACTCCTGCCTACTGCGCCGTTATAGATCTCCATGACTGCAAAGATAAATGGTTATCCGAATGTGCCATCGTTGAGGACTCTGAAGAGAAACCATGGTACCATGATATTTGGCATTTCATCCTAGATGGAACCATCCCACCTGAGACAGACCAGAAGACTCAGATTGCCCTTAAGAGGCTGGCCGCTAATTACTCCATCATTGCTGGCCGTCTATTCAAGAAACATTCCCAAGGGAACCTCCTTTGCGCCACCGAAAAAGAGGCCCGGGAAATAATGTACCATGTTCATCAAGGTATATGTGGAACCCACATGAGCGGAAACATGCTCGCCAAAAAGATCATCAGACAAGGGTACTTTTGGCTAACCATGGAAGCCGACTGTACCAGAATGGTCAAGAAGTGCTATAAGTGTCAGATACACGCCAACCTTCAGCACGCACTGCCTTCCTTACTGTACCCTATGACTTTTCTCCTTGGCCGTTCTCGATATGGGGGATATATGTGATTGGAAAGGTCACACCCACAGGAGCCAATGGACACTGTTTCGTCCTAGTATCCATCGACTATTTCACTAAATGGGTCGAGGCCGCCTCCTACAAAGTTTTGAATGCCAGAAAGGTTGCAGGATTCATCAAACACAACATCATCTGCCGATACGGGGTCTCGCAGGAAATGATATCCGATTATGGCTCGCACTTCGAGAAAGAAACTGATCGCCTCCTAACAGAGTACAAAATCATAAGGCATAAGTCATCTCCTTACAGGCCTCAGACGAATGGAGCAGTTGAAGCAGCAAACAAGGCAATCAAAACCATCATCAGAAAAATGACAATCACCGGGAAAGACTGGCCCGACAAGTTACCCTTTGCGCTGTAGGGATATCGCACATCAGTCTGGACAGCTACAGGAGAGACTCCCTACGCCCTCACATTCGGAATGGAGGCTGTCCTGCCAATAGAATTGGAAATACCATCACTAAGGGTTCTCCTAGAGAACCAAGTGAATGAAGTCGACTGGCTAGAAAGCAGATACGAATAATTAGCCTTGCTAGATGAAAGGAGGCTGAAAGCAGTCGAGCACACTCAAGCCTACCAAAGAAGAATGGCAAGAGATTTCAACAAAAAGGTCAAGACAAGGAATATCAGAGTGGGCGACCTGGTTCTCCGCGAGCATTGTCCTGGACCTTTCAACCCGCTAGGCAAGTGGAGACCAAGATGGATAGGACCCTACATTGTAAAGAAGATATTCTCTGGGGGAGCCCTTCAGCTGGTAGACTTAGACGGAGATCAGCTACAGAAGCCAGTTAACATGGACAAACTCAAGAAATACTTCGCGTGACTTGGCCTCTTAAAAGAAAAACGCTCGTTAGGTTGAAAATCTCGAAGGGGACGACCTAGGAAAAAATTAGATCTTGCACAAGAAAAGAAGCCCGCTAGATTGAAAACCCGAAAGGGCAGTCTAGGCAAAAGAAAGGGTGTTGTAAGTACCCAAATCTGGCTCATGCCTTCCGATTAAATTTCCCGGCAATTTCGGTAAGTTTCCCGGTAATTCCCCGGACCTTCCTAGTGTTCCGGAAATGTTCTGGAACAGTCCCAAATTAAATTAAGGGCTGAAGGGAGCCTTCCTAATTAAGAAAACACGTTTTTCTTAATTAGGAAGAAGGTTCTAGAAATTGCCACCTTGCATGGTTCTAGAAATGCTGAGTCACAATGGATAAGCCCGCACGGCTGCATTAGCTCGCTGCCCCTAGCCGCACGGCTTCATTAGCCTTATCCAGACTGCCTATAAATAGAGCCCTCCTCTACCCATTTCAACACAACAACAACAATACACACAATCCATAGCAATACAATCAGTCACTCCCAAGACGTGAAGAATATTGGTGAAGACTCAAGAAGGTGAAGAAGAAGGCCAAGAAGCTCCCTCCCTCCTCCTTGAAGATCCAAGACCAACCTCTCCTCCTAGCTCCGACCAAAGAAGCAAAGGAAGCAATTGGTAACCTCGCATGCCCTAACCTTGCTTTTAATTGATATACTTGCTCATTGCATTCATATATCTTGCTTGGGACTTGGCATTCATAGTTAAAGATCACATCTTTATCACTCCCTTCCCCTTTTGCATGCATTAAGACCTCATTTGTCATAAAAATGTAGTCTTTTTCATAAAGGTGCATCCTTTGCACCTAAAACCCCCATTTTCAAATAAAAATGTCATTTTTATGCATCATTTGCATATAAAAACTCAATCTTTTCAATAAAAATGCATCCTTTGCATTCAAAACCCCTTGTTCAAGCATCATTTGCTTTAAAGACCATGTCTTTACCATAAACTAGCATCATATGCTTTTCAAAATGCAATCTTTATGCATCATTTGCATAATGAATGCCAATTTCTTCAACAAAAATGCATCATTTGCATAAAAATCAAATCTTTATGCATCATTTGCAATAAAGATTATTTCTTTAAACTAAGTGCATCATTTGCAACCCAAAAATGTCATCTTTTCATTAAAGAGTCATTTTTCATCATGCATTTCCCCTTTCCCCCAACCTAGGAATGGACCGGTGTAAAAGATCCTATCTTTACATCGTTCCTTCCATTAAAGGTTCCATATTTCTTTAGAAAGGGACACCTTGAACCCTATATCTCCGATTATCGCTTAAGAAAGAGTATGAAGCCTCTATACGAGCTCGACCGTCTTAAAGCGTAGGATTGATGGGCTAAGGACCCTCCTTTTCTAAAGAACCTCATCTTTGACCAAAAGAGAGTCATTCTCTCGATCACGCAAGTCCCGAGGGTCCCGAGGTTAAAATGCGATGATCACAAGTCATAAGATGAGGACGGGATCATAATCCCAAATACATAAAATTCCAAGGAATCCCGAGCGACAACCAACAAATGGTTTGTACGTCCGGAAGACAACTTGGGACATTCCCCCTCCTTATTTTCAAACACATGCACACAAGAAAGCACGCAAGCAAGCACGATTACTGAAATCTTGGGAGACTTGCTCCGGCAAGGCACTTTGGGTGAACGCCAAACGTTCTTCCCAAGGGGTAACTTAACCTCCGAACCCAAGTAAAAACCTTTTTTTCAAAGTTTTGAGGTAATCAAAATGGCGTGGCGACTCCGTTTTTCAAATTAAACTCGGATGTCTTCAAACTCGCGTGAATCCAACACAAAAATTTGGGCACACATTCACAGTTTGGCGACTCCGCTGGGGATTACCCAAAGGAGAAAAGCTTCTATTTTCAAAACAAAAAAATTGATACTCGGTATATAGGTGGAAACCACTTACCCTTCCTGTACACTCCCTGACGTGGGAGTTGGGATAACCGGTGGTTTAACAATCCACGTACCAGTACTCCTTTTCGAAAAAAAACAATTTTGAAAAAAATAAATAAAAGAAAGCTTTTCCCTTTGAGCGGGTTAGACTCCCATCGCCGATTTCATTAATCGTGCTTGCTTTCTTTACCATGCATTGCATCATTTGCATCTTGGAATCTGTGCATACTTTGAAACGGGAAATAACCCGAAAAATAGCAAAAGGAGTGGAACCTGGAAAATTGATCCATGCAGTCGTACGGCTCAATCCTCATTGGATTCGACCGGGCAACCTCGGTGGCAATTCCACCAGGAAAAATCATGGTTAATCCGGGCAAGTCCTAGCGGCTTGGGGCTACTCGGCTCCATGGTGGCGGGCTCCCGAGAAAATTTACGTGCTTATGTGCCGCATTTTCCCCGTCCCGAAAATCATTCCTTTAAAACACATTTATGAAAATCTCTGTTTTAACTCAAAAGGAACATTTTTAGGAGACCGCACACTACGCGCACCCGATATATCCTGTACACTTTTGCACGCACGTCCTTCAAACCCGAGGGTGGTTCCAGTGCCGATCACGGACTGACCTTACGATGCTCCCGGGCGCGCACGGAATCATCCCAACCTCCCCATGGCGGCCGGTGTCGACCCAATGCACGGTCCGTGTCACACGTTTCAAAAAACCGTGACTTTTGGTTGGTTTTTGGTCTAGTCCGTGTCATATAGCCCAGTTGCATACCCACGTAAAGGTCAAGCCTTGGCTCATAACGGAAGCCAAGATTTTCGCTCAAGCGAAATTCTGCCGAAATTCCGACAAGGAAAAATCGGTGGGATCTTGACTCCGACATTGACTATTGACCTTGACCCGCACGGAATGCGTAAGAGTCAAGACCGAGTCTTTGCCAAAAAATCAAAAGATCTTTCGCTCAAAGCGAAGCTCTGCCAAAATTCCGACAAGGAAAAATTGGCAAGATCTTGACCGGCATTGACTTCGATTCCGACCCCCGCACCGTGTATGCAACGAAGTTCAATGTGACACTGTGTCATCCGGCTTTTTACCGCCCGACCCATGCCTATTATTCTCTCGGACATTACCGAAAGTCAGAAACCTTCATTCGCTCAAGCGAAACTCTGCCAAAGATCCGTCAAGGCAGAGAGATGAGACTTTCCCGGTATTGCCTTGACTATAATCCGCATCGCTCGTGCGTTGAAAGGTCCTATGACCCGCTAGACCCGATAGGAGCGTTCTTTACTCTCGGTCGGTGGGATCCGCGTGCCCTATAGGACCCTCGCCCGGGTCTGTCCACCCTGGGAGGTCGAAATACAGGTGGAATACGAGGGGCTTATAGACGTAGTGACGGAACCCACTGATCCAGGATCTAGAGTAGTTGTGAAAAAAAGAAGGGCAGAACCCCTTTTCCAACCAAATAGATATTAATAAAAGACACTGTTTTAAGTAAACTTGAAGATTCTAATTTGCATATTGCCTGAGCCTTCAGCCTAAACACCTACCCCGAGTCTAAACCTTTCCTATCCCTTTCCCGCAGCGAGAAAGAAGTGGGTGAGAACACCGGGTCAGCGACTTTTTAGCGCAGAATCCTCAGACAGTTCGCCAGAATCCTCAGTTTCGAGAGTCAGAATGGCCGATTTGACAGAGAACAGTGCTGGTTTGGGTAACCAGATGACTAGGGAAGAAGAGCTAGCCTATAACCAATGCCCTCCCCCATCTTCATATAACCCATTGCTGTTAGTACCCGGTCCGAAAAAAGGAACTGAAGTGCATTCGGGAAAATCGGGGACTAAACTGGCATTTGGAAGCTTTTGGACCAAATTGGAATTTATTGGAAATTTAAGGACTAAACTGGAAATATGGAATATTTGGGACGAAATTGATATATTAAAATTCCTGGGATTAAATGAAAAATAAAATCCTAAAGAGCGAATTGCAAAAGAAGTCATTAAAGTGGTCAAAATGCAACGAGAAGATCGCGGGACGAAACGAATATTTAAGGATACAAAATAAAACTAAGTTGCATGGATTTGGCCGAGAGTTGTAGCAATGGTGGCCGAGAGTCTAGGCAAATTGGGGCCAGCCAGGGAGGCCATTTGGGGCCGGCTGGGCAAGTGCAGTTTGGGCCCTAGAAAGGTTGGCCGATCGGCCCTTCCTCTTTTCCCACATCACGTCCGTACCTCTTCCTCCCCAATTCTTTTCACTATATAAACCCCACTCCGCCTCACACTTTGAACACAGAATTATTCTACGGAAAACTCAAGACAAAACTTGAGGTTTCCTCCATAGAAAACTTGAGACTAAACTCGAGTTTTCTAAGTCTAAATATTTTATCAAGCACGTTCTTCGAATCTTCATAGATTCGATCCAAAAGCCTTGCCATCATTAGGTAAGTCTTCTCGTTTATTTTTTGTCTTTATTATTATTGTCTTTATTATTATGCTAGATTTATTATTTGCATGCTTAGTATTTTAATTACTTTATTTCTTGCTTATGTCATATATGCTAGATTTAGGATTAATTTAATATATTTAAATATGCAATAGCCGAGGATGATCTAGGGTTTCGCCAAGAAACCCAATGGATCTAGGAACTATTTCTTTCCTTCCACCTTAGTTATAATTATCCCATGATCAACAATCCCCCAAGGATGAACGTTGATTAGTGCACCTTCCGAGGGCCTAACTCAAAGGTTCTAGGGTGTGATCATTAATTAATTCTTTCTCTCCCCTCCTCCTTATGCATGATCCCGCTTCTTCTATCTATTCCCGTAAACACCGCACACAACCAACACCCCACATGCTAGAAAGACCGATTCGTCGGGCAATAGGAGTGATAACGCTTCTTCTTCTGTTGTAACTTGACCCCCGAACCCAATTAACTGTTTAGCCTTTTTTCAAAGCTTTGGGCTATATCAAAGTGGCGTGGCGACTCTCAAAATTTAAATTAATATTTTTAATATGGTTTAAATCGAGTGTCACTAAATGAATATCCTATTTCGATCCGACTTTATATAATTAATAAAAAAAAACCTCCGAATGCGCGTTGCATCGGGACGGGGTATTCACAGTGGCGACTCTGCTGGGGACTGCTTTGAAATCTTTTTCAAACTAAGTGGGTCAGACTTTCGTTTTCTTGTGTGGTGTTGTATTTTACTTCCTTTTTCTTTTTCTCCTATTCTTAACTGTTGCATTGCATGCATGCATCTCATAAAAAAAATCTTTCTCTTTTTTTCCTTAAAAAAAGAATTAGACTTTTTACCTCACACTACCACTAGAGTCCGTGTCACACTGCACAGACACCCTTTAACCCATCGGAGAAGCCAAAGTGCGGGAAGCGTGGTGATCATGTTGCCTCCCTTCCGAGTCTCACTTGGCCATCCACTCATCAGTGCGCTTCGGCTGCACGATGGGAGCCTGAAATCTAACCCTTGTGTCACCCACTTTACTTGGAATACACTCCATGTGACCGGTTGGTTTGACTAGCTTTTTTATATAGACAATTAATAGGGTCTTTATGTTGAGTTACTACGAATCAGTGATAAGTCAAGATCTATAGATAGAAAAGAGCACAAAAATTTTTTTGAAGGAAGTGCCATGTAAGGTCGAGTGCTTGTTAAAAGATCTTGTCTTATCATAGGTCTGTAGTACTTCCCATAAATATCATCTTAAATGTCTATATGAGACGGTTAGTCGTTCGGATCCACCACTTTAGGACCTTTAGTTAGTTGCGAAAAAGGGATATCCCTTCCAACCAAGAGTAGGTTCTATAAAATAGAGGGCTTTTTTGTAAATAAAGTGCTTAACTATCCCTAATTTCTAGGACCCTTCGAGGTTCGCTCCTCATTTCTAGGACCCCCCGAGGTCCGCTCTTCATTTCTAGGACCCTCCGAGGTCCGCTCCTCTATTCTAGGACCCTCCGAGGTCCGCTCCTCATTTCTAGGACCCTCCGAGGTCCGCTCCTCATTTCTAGGACCCTCCGAGGTCCGCTCCTCATTTCTAGGACCCTTCGAGGTCCGCTCCTCATTTCTAGGACCCTCCGAGGTCCGCTCCTCATTTCTAGGACCCTCCGAGGTCCGCTCCTCTATTCTAGGACCCTTCGAGGTCCGCTCCTCATTTCTAGGACCCTCCGAGGTCCGCTCCTCATTTCTAGGACCCTCCGAGGTCCGCTCCTCTATTCTAGGACCCTTCGAGGTCCGCTCCTCTATTCTAGGACCCTCCGAGGTCCGCTCCTCATTTCTAGGACCCTCCGAGGTCCGCTCCTCTATTCTAGGACCCTTCGAGGTCCGCTCTCCATTTCTAGGACCCTCCGAGGTCCGCTCTTCATTTCTAGGACCCTCCGAGGTCCGCTCCTCATTTCTAGGACCCTCCGAGGTCCGCTCCTCATTTCTAGGACCCTCCGAGGTCCACTCCTTATATCTTGGACCGTTCAAGGTCCACTCCTCGTATCTTGGGCCGTTCAAGGTCCGCTCCTCATATCTTGGACCGTTCAAGGTCCGCTCTTCTTCTCTTGGACCCTTCAAGGTCCGCTCCTCTTCTCTTGGACCCTCCGAGGTCCACTCTCCATTTCTAGGACCCTCCGAGGTCCGCTCTTTACTTCTTGGACCCTTCAAGGTCCACACCCTCTACTGCGGACCGCCCTAGGTCCAGTCTCTCTATCTTGGACCGATCAAGGTCCACTCTTTGACCCTTCGTGGTGCTCTTCCTATACTAAGTCCACTCTCCCAATCTTGGACCATTCAAGGTCCACTTCTCATATCTTGGACCGTTCAAGGTCCACTCCTCATATCTTGGACCGTTCAAGGTCCACTCCTCATATCTTGGGCCGTTCAAGGTCCGCTCCTCTTTTCTTGGACCCTTCAAGGTTCACTCCTCTTCTCTTGGACCCTTTAAGGTCCACTCCTCTTCTCTTGGACCCTTTAAGGTCCACTCCTCTTCTCTTGGACCCTTTAAGGTCCACCCCTCTTCTCTTGGACCCTTTAAGGTCCACTCCTCATCTCTTGGACCCTTCAAGGTCCACACTCCTCATATCTTGGACCGTTCAAGGTCCGCTCTTCTTCTCTTGGATCCTTCAAGGTCCACACTCCTCATATCTTGGACCGTTCAAGGTCCGCTCTTCTTCTCTTGGACCCTTCAAGGTCCACTCCTCAATTTAGGACCCTTCGAGGTCCACTCTCTCTATCTAGGACCATTAAAGGTCCACCTTTCCACCTGAGACTCTTCGAGGTCCACCCCTCGCCTCTTGGACCATCCATGGTCCATTCCTCTACCTTTGACCACCCACGGTCTACATCCTTCAAGTTAGGACCCTTCAAAGTTCTACCTCTCATCTCTTGAACCTTCCAAAGTCTGCTCCCTTAGCCTTAAAACCATCTATAGTTTAGATCCTTTATCTCTAGCACCCTTCAGCCAAAGACCAACCAAGGCCAATCCTCACCCAAGACCAAATTAACTCACCTAGATCACCCTCATTTGACCAAGGATCGAGTCATCTTCCTCTCCCTTTTTCACCAAACGAACTCTTTTACATTCATCCTCTCTCTTTCTCTAAACTTAACCCTGGTTGTATCATCAATCGGGGCCCCCTCGAACTACGGTGACCTGAGACTCATACCTTAAATGGTAAGGGTTACGTAGGCAACTTCAGCCCGGTCAAACTCTCAAATTGTGGAGATCAAATATTTTCTCAAGGATGCCTTAAGATTAATTATGAATCTAATTCAACTCATTGGTTTGACTCCGCCGTATGTTCTGCTGCAATTCCACATCATGTCTCTGGAGAAAAGCATTGAAGCCCTCAAAGAAGTCTCAAACATGAGGTTGGGAGTGATTAACCTCCTCAAAGACATGCATGAAATTGAGCAATACCATTTGTCCTACATCCAAGAATGCTTGAGAAGAGTTCCTCCTCCTGTTCAATTCCAGGGTCCCTATCATCCACATGCTTATGGTTCCCCTTATGGTCCTACACATCAGAATTTCTCATTCAGGATGCCTGCTGTGGCTACCAACCAACTAAAGGCATCAATACCCGAGAAGAAGATCAACAAGGAACATTTTGATGACTTAGGAATGCCTGTGGGTGAGTTCTTCGACATTTTGGTGGGAAAGAATTTGATCGAGCCGCTCGAGAACTACAAGCCTATTAACCCAAAGGAAGACTTAGATACATCCAAGTTTTGCAGATACCACAAGTACGCTGGGCATACCACTGACAAATGTGTACAACTGAAACGCTCAATTCAAAGATTGATCAACCAAGGGAAGACCCAAGGCCTCATTGATGAAGGAACCCTCGCCCTCCAAGGGAAGATTTAGATTCATTCAGTCTTGTAGGTTCTAGTATGTCTTTCTTATGTCCATTTTGGGCATTGATATGTAATGTCCACTTTGAACTAGTTATTTCAACAATAAAAAAAGGTCTTTCTTTCTTTTCTCTCTAGACTTGAGACATAATCTCGCATTACTTTCAAGAAGATTGTTTTATTTATAATTATCACTTGGTTGCTAATCTCACTGATAAACTCACCGGCTAATAAAGTAAACAATGAATGAATGCTTTGATTGGAGTAAACAACTCACCGTTCCTTCTTCATATACACCATCCCTATACACCCTTCTCTCATACACTCTCTCCATACTCCACCATATACTTTTCATACACTCCTTGTACATACCCGTTATACCGTCTCAAACATACACTTTCCCAAAAACACTCTCCCCCGCTTGACCTCCTTTCCATATGATCAAGATAAGCAAAGACCGTTGTTGCTCATCATCAGAAAATAGCTGCTCACGCCACTGCAATTTAAAGAAGATGCAAGGAGTTGTTCTTATCCTTCACAAGTACTACATGAATATCAACTTGGGGCTCACCAACCCCCCAATCTCGCGTCTCCTCTGATTTTTCATTTGATCGATAAGCTTTCATTGAATATGCTCACATATCTTTCGCATGGTCCGAATATATTATTGCCTTACTCAATGAGTCGGTTAAATGAGTTTGCATTTATTTTAAATACTCTTTTGAGAATGCCATCCAGTAGCGATTGAAGCTTGAACCTCTCACCATAGGAAGCCATAATCTTATCCTCACTAAATAATACCCTTTCATTTCAAGATCGACAAAGTTTTGAAACCCTAAGGAAGAAGCCCATACTAGGGGCTCCCCTGACTCACAAAGGAAGTAATCACCTCCAAGCTCAAAAAAGGCGGAAGGTGAAAGAAATTCAGACTAGGAGCTCCCCTGACTCACAAAGGAAGCAATCACAAGGACCTCACTCGACTCACAAAAGAAGGGACCACCTCCAAGCCCAAGAGGGAAAAGGTAAACGCATCTTAAGGCATACACTAGGGGCTATCGCGAGCAAACAAATCCGAAGGCTTTTCTCGATAAGAGGGTGTTTAAAAAAAAAAAAAAAAAAAAAACAAACTCCATCACCCCAAAGTGAACCTCCCATCTCAAAGGTTGTGAAAACGAGACATCGAGTGAAGGTCCTATCTTGATCAAGTTACTTGCTGAAATCACAACAAACTCGCGAGAAGAAGCAACAAAAATTCCCTCTTGGACAAATCCCGTAAACCAATTCCAAAGTCCATCCTCTCACTTTTAGAGGATTCCATCACCACCCTTGACCTTATCAAAATCAAAGTTAACCTCACTCTTAGAGGTTCTGAAGAAGCAGCAACAAGAAAATCCCTTCACCTTAGAAATTCCAAACACATCCCTCAAGCCAACCTCTCAGCAAATGGCCCAGCCGACCTCTCACTTTAAGAGGTCATGTTAAGCGTCATCCAATGGTCGATCGCAACCCAAAGACCAGCTACAACCGCTACCGGATGGCATTCTCAAAAGATTATTTAAAAGAAATGCATATTCAGATTTTTGAGTCACTTGTTATCCTATGTGAGCATATTGTATACTCTCGCCAAGTTTAGGAACTCGTCCTATTCTTGAAATTCGTTCATTCGACTCCTCAAACACCGTCTCGCAAAGTCTCACTCAAGCTTCGCATCCGTGCCTCTCGCCGGTACTCCGGTAAAAGCAAGGAGACACGCGCCGTGACTACTCCCTCGGCTTGCGAGAACAAATGAACAAAGAATCTTCACTTGAAGGAATGAAAAATCTTTGGGTTATAATCACCAATTCCCACCTTTTCTTCCACCCCAATCTTTTTCTATTTTTCATTCTTTCCCATGAAGGAGATCAATGCAACGGCAGCCCGCACCACAATTACCACCGAATGTAGCAAAGAAGCAACAACGGAACATCATTCTCCTTCTAAAGACAAGCCGATTTCACCTTCAAATCAAAACATTCATTTGTTTACCTATATAATTGGAATTTGATAAACCAATCTGAGGTCCATTCACGAGCAATCAAGATATAATTCTAAGTAAAATAATTCTTCAAATGTCTCGACAAGTCTTCTTTTTCTACATCATAGGAAAATAGAGCCAAACACTGTCTTTCTTCTGCAGGGGCTTCCATACACTTTTCCACACCTTGTGATGCTTATACTCTCCCAAAAGAGTCAAACCCAAAAGCGAAAGTGTCATACACGAACTCGGGATCCATTCCCACCTTCGAAAAATGCGCCCGCACATATACATTTCCGAGTCTTGTCCAATGATCGATTGACCATTGTTCGAAATGAGGGGTCGCCCGTGGCCGCAAGATGACTCTGTCTCGCAAATAGGGATGCATTGAATCTCTCCAAGCCGGGGCTTTTGTTAAGCCGTTCTCTCAGCTCTCTTCAGTTTGCTCGCATCATCAATCGGGCTTCGCTATTCCTTCGTTTGCTTTGCATCATCAATCGGGCTTCGCCATTCATCATCAATCGACTTCGCCAAGGTTACTTCATCAAACATTGGGGCTCCCCTCAACAAAAATGGGTCGACTATGTGCTCTAACAAAAATCGGAGCTCCAATGAAGTCATATCTAGCATGAAGGGCATCCCTTGTCATCAAGATCAGCATGTGGCAAACTCTTTGAGTTAGTTAGAAACATGATTAATCATAAGGCCTCTTTATCAAATAAACATGCTTTCAAAATACTGTCCTCCTTGGTACCTTGTTTACAAAAATCACTCTTTGGTCTCCACAAATTTTCAAACTCTTCAAATCTATCAAAAACGTATCTCTGTGACTCTCAAGATGACTCGGCCCTTATCTCTGGACATCAAACTTACCAAATCCCACCTTCTATCATCGACACTTACTCGGCCTCGCCTAGTTTAAACCAATAACCTTTCGCTCAAACCGCCTTGTTTAGACTTACCGCAAATGTAAAACCCTAGCCTCAAACCTAGGTGACAAATACCTTCTAAACCCTAGCCTCAAGCCTAGGTGACAAATACCTTTCTAAACCTTAGCCTCAAGCCTAGGTGACAAATACCTTTCTAAACCCTAGCCTCAAGCCTAGGTGACAAATACCTTTCTAAACCCTAGCCTCAAGCCTAGGTGACAAATACCTTTCTAAACCCTAGCCTCAAGCCTAGGTGACAAATACCTCTCTAAACCCTAGCCTTAAGCCTAGGTGACAAATACCTCTCTAAACCCTAGCCTCAAGCCTAGGTGACAAATACCTTTCTAAACCCTAGCCTCAAGCCTAGGTGACAAATACCTTTCTAAACCCTAGCCTCAAGCCTAGGTGACAAATACCTCTCTAAACCCTAGCCTCAAGCAAGCCTAGGTGACAAATGCCTCTCTAAAACCCTAGCCTTAAGCCTAGGAGACAAGACTCCTCTCTAAGCCTTAGCAATGATTATCCCAATCTTTTAATCGCTTGGTTCTTCGGCTCGGGAAGCCATAATAATCCCAATCAATTCACACAACTATTCTTCATCGCAAACAGTAGCCTAAGTCCTTTGGCAGCTACAGTTTCCCGCATTTTAGAGGTCTATCCTCCATTTCAAGGGTCCGTCCCGCATTTCAGAGGTCTATCCTCCATTTCAAGGGTCCGTCCCGCATCTTCAAAGGGTCCGTCCCGTACTTTCAAAGGGTTCGTCCCGCATATCAAAGGGTCCGTCCCGCATTTCAGAGGTCTTCCTCCATTTTCAGGGTCCGTCCCGCATCTTTCAAAGGGTCCGTCCCGTACTTTCAAAGGGTCCGTCCCGCATATCAAAGGGTCCGTCCCGCATTTAAGAGGTCTATCCTCCATTTCAAGGGTCCGTCCCGCATCTTCAAAGGGTCCGTCCCGTACCTTCAAAGGGTCCGTCCCGCATTTCAGAAGTCAAAATTATCCAATCTTTGGGTGACTCCCCGGACAGTCAAATCTTTGGGTGACTCCCCGGACAGTCAAATCTTTGGGTGACTCCCCGTACAGTCAAATCTTTGGGTGACTCCCCGGACAGTCAAATCTTTGGGTGACTCCCCGTACAGTCAAATCTTTGGGTGACTCCCCGTACAGTCAAATCTTTGGGTGACTCCCCGGACAGTCAAATATTTGGCTTTTGATTCCCACACAGTTTTTTCCACATTGCCCCATACACTTTCTCTCAGTACGCGAAGCAAGACTAAACTTGGTTTATTTGCACAACACACGGAGAAATCAAGACTACACTTGATTTGTTCCATCACACACAATTTTCAAGGGGAAAATCAAGACTATACTTGAATTTCCTTTCCCCAACATGTCTTCACACGGAGAAATCAAGACTACACTTGATTTGTTCCATCACATACAATTTTCAAAGGAAAAATCAAGACTATACTTGAATTTCCTTTCCACACATTATCTCACAAATCAAGACTACACTTGATTTGTTCCATCACACACAATTTTCAAGGAAAAAATCAAGACTATACTTGAATTTCCTTTCCACATATTATCTCACAAATCAAGACTACACTTGATTTGTTCCATCCCACACGTTTTCAAGGGGAAAATCAAGACTATACTTGAATTTCCTTTCCACACATTATCTCACAATATATTTTCCCACGGAGAAGGCAAGACTATACTTGATTCTCCTTTTCGTACATCTCTCAATATTTTTCGAATCGCCCTTAGATTCGATCCCCAAAGCCTTTCCACAAATCGCATCTTTGGTTTGAGACGCTACACGTCCGCCACTCTTGGATACTAAACGCCCACTTTTACGAACTACGATTTGGCTTGATTCCTCTTGGGATACGTAGGTAGCCCGACGTGGGTCCAGCCGCTCGACCTACCTGGTCATCTTTTTGCGACTCAGCTCGAGTCAAACCTCTCATCCGCAAGATCATTGTCTTCCTCCTGAAATCCCTTTTTCAGACGGATCCTATTTTCTATCGTCGACCCCACTTGTCTTACAAGAAGCGTCGCCGAGGGGCTACTGTTAGTACCCGGTCCGAAAAAAGGAACTGAAGTGCATTCGGGAAAATCGGGGACTAAACTGGCATTTGGAAGCTTTTGGACCAAATTGGAATTTATTGGAAATTTAAGGACTAAACTGGAAATATGGAATATTTGGGACGAAATTGATATATTAAAATTCCTGGGATTAAATGAAAAATAAAATCTTAAAGAGCGAATTGCAAAAGAAGTCATTAAAGTGGTCAAAATGCAACGAGAAGATCGCGGGACGAAACGAATATTTAAGGATACAAAATAAAACTAAGTTGCATGGATTTGGCCGAGAGTTGTAGCAATGGTGGCCGAGAGTCTAGGCAAATTGGGGCCGGCCAGGGAGGCCATTTGGGGCCGGCTGGGCAAGTGCAGTTTGGGCCCTAGAAAGGTTGGCCGATCGGCCCTTCCTCTTTTCCCACATCACGTCCGTACCTCTTCCTCCCCAATTCTTTTCACTATATAAACCCCACTCCGCCTCACACTTTGAACACAGAATTATTCTACGGAAAACTCAAGACAAAACTTGAGGTTTCCTCCATAGAAAACTTGAGACTAAACTCGAGTTTTCTAAGTCTAAATATTTTATCAAGCACGTTCTTCGAATCTTCATAGATTCGATCCAAAAGCCTTGCCATCATTAGGTAAGTCTTCTGTTTATTTTTTCTGTCTTTATTATTATTGTCTTTATTATTATGCTAGATTTATTATTTGCATGCTTAGTATTTTAATTACTTTATTTCTTGCTTATGTCATATATGCTAGATTTAGGATTAATTTAATATATTTAAATATGCAATAGCCGAGGATGATCTAGGGTTTCGCCAAGAAACCCAATGGATCTAGGAACTATTTCTTTCCTTCCACCTTAGTTATAATTATCCCATGATCAACAATCCCCCAAGGATGAACGTTGATTAGTGCACCTTCCGAGGGCCTAACTCAAAGGTTCTAGGGTGTGATCATTAATTAATTCTTTCTCTCCCCTCCTCCTTATGCATGATCCCGCTTCTTCTATCTATTCCCGTAAACACCGCACACAACCAACACCCCACATGCTAGAAAGACCGATTCGTCGGGCAATAGGAGTGATAACGCTTCTTCTTCTGTTGTAACTTGACCCCCGAACCCAATTATCTGTTTAGCCTTTTTTCAAAGCTTTGGGCTATATCAAAGTGGCGTGGCGACTCTCAAAATTTAAATTAATATTTTTAATATGGTTTAAATCGAGTGTCACTAAATGAATATCCTATTTCGATCCTACTTTATATAATTAATAAAAAAAAACCTCCGAATGCGCGTTGCATCGGGACGGGGTATTCACAATTGCCAAAGACTGTCCCTTCTCAGTCTTCTCCAATACCCCAAGCTGTTAGGGTCCCGACACCCTCGCTTCCTCTGCATCCCCCCACGGGACCTTTTTCCTCCTTTCAGCCTGAGCCTACTTTGGAATCCCAGTGCCAATTTGACCTTTCCAATTTTGTCAACGCCTGTGAATTTGCCTACCTCTCGGACAGCTACAGTAAAGAGTCAGTCGGAAACGAGAATAGGAATGGATGGATTTACAGTGATGATGATAGTTCAGTAAAAGGAATGGACTTGGAGCCAACGGAAGTGAAACCCGAGGGGCAAGATGAGGTAGAAAGCCACAGACCTGGAATAGGGGATGAAATCACTTTAAAGTGTGTCTGCAGCCTATGCAAAGGCTCGGAGAAGGATGAGGTAGTGTATGAGTCCTATATCCTAGAGTTCAATACTCCGTACAAGGACTTGGTAGGTGAATGGAGAAACTTGATCGAAGCTTTAGCCAAAAGAGGGAAGTGGGCTCCGCCCACCGATCTGGAACATGTAAGCGTCGCCGAAGCCAAAATCTCATCAGGAAGGGTAGACTCTATCACAATGTTAGTAGTCACTCCTGAAACTTGGTCTGAAGAAGAATGTATGGATGCCTTGGAAAGAGTCCTGAGTTTAGAGGCGACCCAGTCCCCTTTATGTCCTACGATGATAATGATGTTTTCTGGTAATCCCTAAGCCCGAGGAAGAGTACGAGATACCCCTCATATGGCGTCAAGTATCCCGACCTGCTTTTGCCCTCATTGGTCATCGAGAGCCAAGGCGAAAGTTCCCACGAGAGCTCGTAGCGACACCGATGAAGACACGGTCGAAGTGCCGGAAGGGACAATAGAGGAGTGGTTAGCCCAGAAGCCAAAAAGCCCAGAAAATATCTCTCGACGGTAAGGAAAAAGAACCCGCCATAAGGTTTTACCCCGCGTAAATCCTTATTGATGATGGAATTTCCCACTTCAGAAAATGTTTGGCCAACGTCAAAGATGCCGTCGAAGGTTGACCCCCGGGGAAAGAAAAGACATGCTTGACAGTGATGAGGAATGTGATCCTACTCTGTTAAAGAAGTTGCTAGGTTCGGATGAGAAAGCCATTTGCCAAGCTCCAAATTCTGGAAGTGATAATTCTTGTTGCATCTTTGACTTTGAAAAGTTTGAATGAGGCTGTAGAAAGCTTTAAACGGAGAATGTGAAGTTGAAATCAGCCGGTCAAACTCGGAAAAGGTCAAAAAGCCGGTAACACAGGACCGGATTCGGGAAGCCGCCTATGCTTCCTAGGCGGCACCGTCAATCGAGATCAATCGGCGGGGAATTGGCCATACGCCAATAAGAATCCGCCTCGACTTTGAAAGAATTGGACAGAATCCTCCGGTAGGAATAATGACCAAGGAAAATCCAATGTCTATGTGATGACTCGGTGCAGGCGGATGAATGTTGAGCGGCCTAAGGGTGACAAAAGAAGCACCGTCTACGAGCCAAAAATAGATAAAAGACCTTATAAGCCGAAGCGAAAAGCGACTACGATAAGGAGGATCCAGTCCTAACTCGGTTGAAGTGTACCCCGAAGCCAATATCTCCTTATGGTCCTGTTGACCTCTTCATACCCTCATAAGTTGAAGCTAGAAGAAAGTTTGGCCAAGACCATGGTGCCCATAGGCGTCACCCCGGATGAGGTCGTCCAAATGATTGGAAGCATACACTATGGAAATATCATTACCTTCAACGACTTAGACTGCCAAAGTATGGGGCTAGTCACAAAGAACCTCTTTACATCACAGTCCGAGTTAGAAGAGCGTCGATTGCCACGAGTATTAGTCGACGGAGGGTGCAATGAATGTCTTGCCGGCTAAAATGATGGATTTATTGGATGCGAAGCCAACGGACTTAAAGCCTTCTAGTCGAGACTATTAAGGCCTATGACTCCACTTTGCACGATCGGTTTTGGGGATCGCCACTCTCAAGATGTGGTTCGGAAAAAAGGTCATGGACGTTGACTTTCAAGTTATTGATATTCCGATTTCATTTCTTGCCTTCTTTGGGACGGCCTTGGATCCACCGGATAAACGGGGTAGCCTCTACTTTGCATCGGTCGTCAAATTTCGATCAGTGATGGAACTATCACCACCATTTATGGAGATAGTGTCATGGTAGAAGGAACCGGTACTGGGATATCCCGATGTGGAGATCAAGCACGATGATGAAGGGTTAGCTTTGGCCAGGATTCTCCGTAGCTTCTTCCAAGGCACAAGTGTGTTGCCCGACCTCACCACTACTTCCGATAAAATCCCTCCTGCCATGAGAATGATGCGAAAAATGAGTTATCTTCCGGGACTTGGATTAGGTAGAAGACTTCAAGGTCGTAACACCATCATTGATGTGAAGGAACAAACTACCGAGATATGGCTTGGGGTACAAACCGAACTCTCGGGATGCCGTAAAAGCTAAAGGCACGAAGGTGAAGGGGTCCAGCTCCATCCTTACGGTCTGTCTCGACCCATTACTTTACAAAAGGAGGGACACAATATGATGAAAGTGATCGCGGATCTCCTTGCGAAAACCCTTCTAGAGAACCTTGAGAAAGTTAGGGGAAAGCTAGCCAATCCCGTTCGAAGAATGTTCCTTGATTTGCCGATATCCTCGGGGCTACCACTCACAGATTCGAGAATGAGTACGTCTTCAAAGGAAATCCGGCCAAAGGGCAAAGAGTCGGCATCAGGGACAATGGACTTCTCCGCCTTTGAGTTAGCTCTTCCAAAGATCGCCCAGATAGAAGCTGCCAGTGAAGACGGTCGAGTGGGGTTTGCGGGAGTTGTTTGACGAAGAAGCACAAATCCCACTTGATCGACTTGATTCGAGATGATGAGATAGTTGCCGTTATTGGAGACGATGGTGAAAGTCATTTTGATCCTCGCACTTTGGTGACTAAGACAAATGCCATTGAAGAATTGGGAGACATTCTCAGGGGCCGATAGCCGATCGACAAAGAAATGATCACGGAGCTTGGATTGGTACCCCGTCCTTCTCAACCCATTCGTGTCAAACACCCTGTTGTCTATTCGCCGAGTCGGGAATCTTTGAATTCCAGTCCTCGAGTCATCCGAAGGCCTCACGCATGAGGATTATGAAAATGTAATCGATGTCATCTTTCCCTTTATCTTGAATGAAATGACAAATCTTTCGATTATCCTCTTATTGCCAACTTAACAAATGATAAATTAACTCAAAACTTAACAACAAGCTTAATAATGAATCATTTGAACAAGATGCAAACACACTAAACGAACAATACATTAAGAAATCTTTAAGCGGGTTTCCAAAAAGATGAAAACCGGGCCCAAGCCGCCGAGGAGGTTTTGATAAGTGTGAACTTGGGTACTATTGAGGAACCTAAAGAGACACGATTGGAAGCTTCTTCCAGGGGGTTGAAAGGGACAGATTGATCGAGCCGCTCGAGAATACGTCGACGTGTTTGCATGGTCATACAAGGATATGCGGGGCTAGACAGTTCGATAGTAGAGCGCGTAATCCCTCTAGCACCGGATGCTAAGCCGCAGCGTAAACCGAGAAAGATCAAGCCGGAATGGTCTCTACAGTCAAAGAAGAAATTGAGAAGCTGCGGGTAGGGTTTATCGAGTCATTGAATACCCGACATGGTTGTCCAACATCGTGACCGTAACCAAGGCCAATGTGAAGGTGCGCTGCCGTGTGGATTTCCGAGATCTGAACAAGGCCAGCCCCAAAGACGACTACCTCTCGCCAAACATAGACATCCTGGTGGACTCCACTGCCAACTACGAAGTCAAATCCTTCGTTGATGGTTTTTGCGAGGCTACAAACGAGATCAAGATGGCCGAGGAAGACCAAGAAAAGGCGGCCTTCACCACACCACATGGGGAACCTTCTTGTTATACGGTAATGCCATTCGGGCTCAAGAATGCCGGGCTACTTACCAAAGGGCAACACCGCGCTTTTTCATGACATGATCCACAAGGAGATTGAGGTCTACATAGATGATATGATAATCCATTCCAAAGGAGAGGGTGGGCGGCACTTTGTTGACCTACGAAAATTCTTTGAGAGATTGAGACAAAGCATTCCATGAGACTAAACCTCGCCAAATGCACCTTCGGAGTGACAAGGGGAAAAGTGCTTGGGTATATGGTCACGAGCGAGGTATAGAAGTTGACCCCGAAAGATCAAAGCCATCATGGATATGAGGCCACTCCAAACCAGGAGCGAGTCAAGAGCTTCATGGGTAAATTGCAAGACATCACCAAGTTTCGTCAATCGGTTGACCACTATGTGCGAGCCCATCTTTCAAGCTCATGAAGAAGAATGTGGACACAGAATGGACCGAAGAATGCCAAGATGCCTTCGACCAGATCAAGGCATACTTAGTACATCCCCGGTACTATGCCCCCAGCATAGACGTAAGCCTCTTCTGCTCTATCTCACCATCACGGACACGGCAGGTTGGGGCTATGCTTGCTCGAAAAGAAAGACTCTCGGGTAGAAAACGCCATTTACTTTGTCACCGAAAGCTACAGGAGTGAGCTCAATTACTCAACATGTGAAAAAGACTCACAGGTGCGGGGCGGTGCAGGTAGTCGGCAAATTGAAGCATTATATGCGAAGCCCACCCCGTGAATTTGGTCTCGAAAATGGACCCCATCAGTACATCTTTGACAAGCCTTCCCTCTCGATGCGTTTAGCGAAGTGGTCCTTCTTCTTGTGCAGAATACGACATCAATTATGTGACCGAGAAAGGCCATCGGGTCAAGCATTGTCGAGATCACTGGCGAACTTCCCGATAATGAAGATAGAGGGCACCGAACCCCAATTCCCAGATGAAGGAATCTTTGCGGTTGAGCTCGAGAATAGATGGCAGTTGTTCTTTGACGGAGCCGCTAACAAAAGAGGAAATGGTGTAGGAATGCTATTGGTCGATCCGAAAGATGAGCATACTCCCATAGCCCTCAAGTTGAACTTTCCTGCCACGAACAATGTCGCCGAGTATGAAGCCTCGCATTGCCGGGTTTGGAGGCCGCCTTAGAAAGAAATGTCAAGGAGCTCCGAAGTTTACGGAGACTCGGCCACGATCATCAACCAAGTCTCCAACAAGTGGAAGACTTGTGGACCCTAATCTCGCAACGGTATCATGCCCATATGGAGGAGTTGATTGGACAGTTCGGAGAAGTGACTTTCCACTACTTGCCGAGGGAAAAGAACAGATTCGCGGATGCCCTAGCTACTCTAGCCTCATTGGTAGAGATCCCCGAGGGAAAAGCCATAAAGCCCTTCAGAGTGGGTAGAAGAGAAGCCCCACCTTCGTGGTGAAGTGGACACAGGACCCGAGCCTATAAAGGAACCTTGGTACAATCGATTTACCAATTCCTCAAAGACGGAGAGTCGGCTTTCGTGAGACGAAGAAGGTAGACCAAAAGAAGGTGTCAGAGCCAAAAGCTTGCGAGCCCTAAAAGGTTGGCCTCCCATTATGTCATCCTAGGAGGCAACCTGTACAAGAAACGCTATCAAGGACCACTCCTCTTATGTGTTACTCAAGAAAGAGCCGGAGAGTTGATGACCAAGTCCACAATGGTCCTTGCGGTCCTCACATGAATGCCGTGAGCCCCGATGCAAGTGATCCTTAGAATGGGTTACTACTGGATCTCCATGGAGACAGACCGCATCCGGACGTCAGAACCTGCGACAAGTGCCAACGGTTTGCCAACCTCAACCATCTCCCACCTCATGACACATCGCATAGACGACTCCTTGGTCGTTTGCAACTTGGGGCATTGACGTGATAGGGAAAATAGCCTGACGAGGAAACGGTAGGCACGAGTTCGTGTTGGTAGCCATCGACTACTTCACCAGGTGGGTAGAGGCCAAGTCCTACAAGGTCCTCACTTCCGTAAAAGTGGCCCGGTTCATCAAAGAAAACATAATGTGCGAGATATGGGGTGCCCAACGAGATGGTCACACTTCGAAGGAGATCGACGATAGGCTGGCATCGAAATTGAGATTACTCGCCACAAGTCGTCCCCTCATGCACCTCGCACCAATGGAGCCGTGGAAGCCGCTAATAAGACACTCGAGCGGATCATCCGGAAGATGGCCACCCGTGGTCGTGATTGGCCCGAAAAGCCGCACCTAGCACTGCGGGGCTACGTAACATCTGTCGAACAGCCACAGGAGAAACTCCTTTTGCCCTAACTTACGGGATGGAAGCCGTGTTACCGGTGGAGTTGGAAATCCCGTCATTAAGGGTCCTCTGGAAAACGGTGTCAATGAAGTAGCATGGTTGCGCGGCCGGCATGATGAGTTAGCCACCTTGACGAGAGAAGGCTAAAAGCCATGGAACAGCACCCGAGCCTACCCGAGAGGCGAATGGCCGAGCGTTTGATAAAAAAGTCAAGGCCGTAGACATCAAAGAGGGTGACTTAGTGCCGAAAGTAAAGCCCCTACCGTAGACAACCCCGGGAAAATGGGAACCCGTTTGGATCGGCCCTTACGTGAGTACGTAAGATACCGTCGGGAGGAGCAATGAAGCTTGCAGACTTGGACGGCAATCCCTTTGTCCACCCGAGTCAACGGTGATAAACTCCGAAGATACTATGTCTAATAAAAAAAAAAAAAAAAAAAGTGCAAAAAGAGTAATACCACTAGGCCGAAAACCCCAAAAAGGGCGGTCTAGGCAAAAGACGGGTTGCACATAAAAAAAAAAAAAAAAAGAAAAAAATCTTAGTGCAAAAAGAGTAATGCCCGGCTAGGCCGAAAACCCCAAAAAGGGCGGTCTAGGCAAAAACAAATGGCTGCACATGAAAAAAATTTAGTTCACAGAATGAACTACGTAGACTGATCCCCTTAGCCTTTCTTGTAAAAGAGGAACGTAGGCAGCCATATATGGTTCGGTCTAAACAATAAAAAGGACGATTAAGTTTCCATGAAATGTGTCACGATCAATAAAAAAAAAAAGACATTTGAATTTCCATGAAATGTGTCTTGACTAATTTCTAAGATAATATTTCTTGTTCATTACAAGTTAAAAACTTCTTTGATGAGTTCAAGCACGGTCTACCTCTTGACTACTGCTAACCTCGCTAAAGGATCTAAAATACAATAAAATGCCTAAATAAACTAATGTGTTTGCAAAATGGCAATAAGAGGATCTTGAGAAAAGACTTGTCGTCATTCGCCGAGTCTTCTTTGATCTTCTTCCCTTTTCCTCGGCCCGTCGAGTCTTCTTCCTCTTTTTGTCTGTGATGTCGGTATCCCTCATCCCGACCTCCGGTATCCTCACCGGAGCCTCTACCAAACCCGTGTCAATAAGTGCTCTCTCTATCCGAGGCACGAGTCCGCACCTCCTCCCTCCGAGCCTCGGTCGAAGGAGCACCTCGGACAACCTCTTGTACCGAGCCTCCATGTCGACCAAGTCACACGATTGGTTATGGCAACTCGCCTTAGCCTCGCCTCCCTCGTAGTCCTACTCGAGTCATGGTCGGCTCCCAATAAAGCTCGACGTCTCTCCTCCAAGATGACCCGAGTCACTCCCGTCTCCCTCTCGTACTGCAGTCAGTAGGCAGTGGTCAAGATGGTGCTCTTCCCGCTCCGAAGATAGCCCTGGGTGGGAAAGCGTGATGTGTCCAAGCCCTCGAGAAGAAAGAGAAGCCGGGCCGGATCCCTCATGTCCAATGACACCACCTCCATGGCCGGATGTCCTCCCGGTCACTCAATGGCTCCCGTAAAGCCCCAAACCGCACAGATACCAAGCGGGGTATGTAGAAGGATGACCGGCGGAGATCCTGGAACCCTCACAACATAAGACTCACCGAAATATCCTCCCGGGTCCGCAACCTCCGTGTGGTATCCACCAACGGATGTCCGAAGTGGATAGCCTAGCCATCATCGACTCCCAGCTACCTCTGCTCCTGCCGCCTAGGTGCACCTCTCCGAGAAATCACCCAAGGGCACCGAGTCGGCAAAGCCCCGTGCAAAGCCCCGAGCCTCTCCCGCAGCCCACAAAGTCAACATAGCCGGACTCCCAGACCTCATGAAATGGTCTCCCGAGCCATCACTGTCGATCCCATGCAAAGTCTCCCCAAAACCCATGGGACGATATCCTTCCCGCACTCGCAGCTCTCGGCCATGTCCCAGAGACCACGTGACAAATCCCAGCGGATTCAAGCAGTGAACGTAACAGAATACGCAGAGAATGAAAGCATCCATAGCCACCGTGGTCGCAGCCATATCCGGGAGACCCAAACCTCGCCCGGATATCGAAAGGTCAATCCTATCCGGGCTACCATCATCCTCTCGGCCTCTCCCAAAGGAATCTCGAGAAAAGATGCAAGCTTTACCGCCACCGGCACGTCTCCGATCAGCGGAATAGATATAGCCTCGATCTCGGGACCCCAATCAAGGCTCAAGTCTTCGCGCGTTGGGACGATTTCGTTGTAAGAAAAGCAAGTAAACATGTCTCCTGACGTCCCGGGAACTTTCTTTGCGGCTCTCAACGAGTCCCAATCGGGCGGGAGATCCCTCAAATGCCATAAAGACTTGATCTTGAAGGAAGAATCAAGCGGCCCCTTGTGATTTTGGAAGTTATGTCTCGCCCAAGATTGAAGATCCGGATAGAAAGTGGTCTCGCTTCCCCCTTTGCAATTTGACGGGCTTCTCCAGCGCAAAAGTGATCAAAGATGGTGCTTTTAGGTCCAAAATATGCTGCAGGAACAATTGGGACAAGTTTAAGTTGAAAATGAAATGAAATGGCCAAGCCTTGCTTTTATTCGAGAAAATAACCGGTTCGAGACCGCGAGCCGCACGGCTTCATTTGCCCTCAGGCCATGCCGCACGGCTACATTAGCCCTCTGCGAGAAAAAATTACACGGCAACCAAAGTTGCTGCCCAAGGGAGTTTTCACCCCACTTTTTCAACCAAAACCTGTACAAAAACATATTCAGAAGCCATTCAAGCATTTATACACCATTATAAATCATTTTGGCCCAGTTTCAGCCCCAATTCCAAGCAAAAAAATCGCCCCGAGGCTCAGATAATATGCAAATTGAAAAAGCATAAATTAGAAAAGCAAATAAAACATAAGTACAATGTCTTCGCCCCATCGGCGCCCAAATAAAGCAAAAAATAAACAAGTTGTGCATAAAAAAGTGTTCATTGTTTGTTTTGTTCCAAATCTACTCTAGAGACCTCCTAGGCCTCCGATTCTTCTTCTTCCTCATCGGCATTGCTCGGCTCATAGATGCTAGGCTCTCTCATCACGTCCTCACTGGTCGCTCGCATCGGAAAGAGGGATGTTGTCGTGGCTCATACTCCGCCCGATTTTGCTCCAAGATGAAAATCGGAACATTAGGACTTCGCCCCACAGGGCTGGCCTTTGGATGAGTGAGGTACTCCGAAGCCGAGGAAGAGGATAATCTTTTGGCCCCAGAGCAATGCACCTCACACTTTTTTGTGCACACGAGAGCTCACTGCCACGCTTGTTGGCCCCAGCTTTTTAGTAAGGCGCCGGAGCCGGCTTACTTGACCAAGGATGCGGCACACGTCTTTCTAGCCACACCGATTCTGGCACTTTGGCTTCCAGAGCACATGTCATGTGCGAAATTTGGAACACACCGAAGAAAAGAAAAGAAAATCTCTCGAGAAAATCTCGCGAGAAAAATCTCGAGAGAAAATTGCAAAAAGCAGAAAATCGAAAGCTAAAAAGGGAATAAGACCCTAGAGTATACTCGCAGTGCTATCGGGTGGCTTGGGGAATATACTGGGGCTCCCTCCGTGTCGGGGACGGGAATCTCCTCATCCTCTCCTCGGTACTCCGTGTACGACGTATGAGAGGTGTGCAGGGAGAGGATAGGCGGGTCGAGTAGAGCAGAAATCATCACTCCCCGTATCCCACGAGTGACCGAAACGGCTTCGTCGGCTTACGTGGCATCCTCGGGCGCTGCTCCACAAACCACAGTAGGGGGTACCCATGTCAAAATACTCCTCCGCGGCTATACCTCCAATGGTACCTCTCAATCATCATACCGCTTTGCCGAGTCCACAGGCTGCGGCTTCATCCATATTTGGAGGATCATTCATAGTGGAGGTGAATGGCGTCCAATGGGAGGGGACATGACCATCTTTGCCACTCGAGCGGTCCCAGGTATATGATGTCGCAGAGTCCAGCCCGGTGAGCCACCTCCTACTGCCTTGTCACCTCGATAGCATCTCAGCGGCAAAATCTCCGGATCTACGCCCCGGGGGTAGAAGTCCACTCCATCCACGGTCCACGTCCTTGTTGAGCACGAGGCTTCACCATCTTGTAGTCGAAGAGTGATCAGGGTCTTCCCCGTGAACCTATCCCTCGCATCTCCCCCTCCCAGGCCCGAACCATCGCGAGGGAGGGAATGGAGTGAGTGGCAGCCTCCCATCACTCTGCTTGGTTCCAAAGGAAAGAAACCCGATCACCTCGCGAGAACCCGGGCCTGCATATTCAGAAAGCATCAAAAGGTCATTCTCTCTCTCATAAAAGTCTCAAAGACGAAAGAAAAGAAAAGAAAGGAGGAGACTACCTCAAGAGGGCAAATGAGATAAATAATGGGTATACTAGAATGCAACATTGATTTGCAAGTTATGAACCCCGAGTTAGTGGCGTACGCCTGCGTTCTCTTCTGCGGGACTGTTCCGAAGAGAATGATAGAAATTTGAGGCGAGCCTTAACATGTTGGAGGTACGAGTCATCTTGGAGATGCTTACGCCATATTGCCATTAAAGTGGTTAGCTAGCAATTGAGAGTCAGCAAATACATTTAAATGTGTAATATTGAGCTTCAATTTGTAGTTAAACCCGTGATTAGGACTTCATACTCGGCTTCATTATTTGTTGCCTTGAATTCTAGGAATCTGACTTGAGGTATGATATCACCTTGAGGGGATTTTAGGACTATTCACAAAGCCAATCCCTTTGGAATTTGAGGCTCCATCGCAAGCAATGTCCAAAATCAGGGAATAGTTTCACCTTTGAGTTGTTGCGCTTCCCGATTCTACCTCAGTCTGCGAGCCCAGTTGGGTGAAGTCGGCTACGAAATCGGCTAGGGCTGCGATTTGATAGGCTGTTCTCGGCTCGTATGAAATGTCATACGTGCTCCAACTTGTGACCACTTGGCCATCTGCCCAGACATCTGCAGGGGTTCTCGACACATTTCTCGTAGGATGTAATTAGTTCTACTTGATTTATGGAATGTGTTTCAAAATATTGACGTAATTTGGTAAGTAACGGTAGTTAAGGCTAATATTAATTTTTCAAGATGAGAGTACCTTGTTTTCAGCATCTAATAAAGACTTACTTGCATAGTAAACGAGGATGTTGTTCACCTTGGATTTCCTTCACCAATCTCTTTTGCACTAACGGCATTTTCGGATCTAAACTAAATATAAATAAAGATGCTCGCGTGTTCGGGTTTGGCAAGTAGGGGTGACGTCATCGAGTATTCTTTAAGTTGTTTGAAGGCTATTGCTTCATGTTGGTCAGTCCATTGAAAGAGTTTGTTTTTTCTTAATACTTCGTAGAATAACTGCGCTTATCAGACGATTTGGATATAAATCTATTCATGACTACTCTACTGTTGCTGTGTACGTCCTTGATGTTGGCAGGGGATTCCAAGTGGAGAATGGCTTTGATTTGTTCGAGACTTGCTTCGATTCCCCTCTTGAATACCATATATCCCAAGAATTTACTGCTCTAACACCGAAGTTGCACTTTGCCGGATTGAGCTTCATGTTGAGAAAGGCTTTCAAGATGTTGAATGCCTCAACAAGGTGCTCCACATGATCCTCAATGTGCTTGGATTTGACCACCATATCGTCTGTGTAGACCACCATCAATCTTGCCAAGTTGGTCTTTGAACATTTTGTTCACTAACCTTTGATAGGTTGCCCCTGCATTTTTAAGACCAAAGGGCATAGAAATATAACAATATATACCTTCTGGAGTCATGAATGCTGTATCTTCTTGGTCTGAAGGCTCCATTTGAATTTGTTGATACCCGGAAGATGCATCCATGAATGTCAAGATGTCGTGGCCAGCTGTCTCATCAACTAGAGAATCAATATGAGGGAGAAGGAATGAATCCTTCGGACAGGCCTTGTTCAAGTCGGTGAAGTCCACGCATACTCGCCACTTGCCATTCTTCTTCTCCACCACTACAACGTTAGCCAACCACCTTGGGTACTGAACTTCTCTGATCATCTTGGACTTCAGAAGCCTCTCAACTTCATCCTTTATGATCTGGTTCCGCTCCTGGGCGAACTTCCTTCTTTTTTGACGGACAGGACGGATGGTTGGATCGATGTTCAGCTTGTGAGTGATGATGTCCTTGCTTATCCCCGTCATGTCTTCATGTTTCCAAGCGAAACAGCATTTCTGGCTTTTCAGGAACTCGATCAACACCTCTTCGATTTCGGACGGTAGGTCTATCCCAACTTGCACTTGGGCCTCAGGATTTGATGCATCAACGGGAACGCTTTTGTATCGTGCTCCATTTTAGCTTGAGAATGTCTGGGCCTTTTTCTTTAATTGCTATGCTTGCCTTGGGGAGTCAGAGCTTGCTTTCGTGTTGATCTTGTAGCATTCTTTAGAGACTTGTTGGTTTTCCCTTCCCAACTTGGCAACTCCCAAGGTGTTGGAAACTTGACTCATTGATGATAAGTTTATGGCACGGCCTTCGTATGTTGTGGATCGAGGTCTTCCCGATATAACATTGTACGGGGAAGAGTTTTCAATCCTACAAAACCTCTCCATGGAATTCATACCCTCTAGGTAGATGGGCAACTTGATCTCCCCATTTGTTTGCTTCACCTCACCACCGAACCATACCGGTGCGGGATGAATTCACACTTCCACCACTTCGGATGAGAGGGATGCCCATATCTTCAAGGACATGAGTGAGGTGAGGTTGACACGAGCTCACTCAGCCACTTCATCGATCAAAATCCGCTTGACCAGTACATAATTAGCAACTGCGCACCCGAACAACTAGACCATCAAGTGATGTGGGTCCAAGCGTGTTGTCCTTATCTTCATCTTCAAAGGAAATAATAACATGACCATCAGGTGAAGTCAAGACGCCTTGAAGGCAATTCCGATTGATCTTCCTTAGAGCTTTTGGCACACGCTTGGCGCGAGTAGGATTGTGCCGCAAATATGGGCACCACACCCGAGATAACATTCACTCTCACCTTGGTGGCCGGAGGGGGGTGCAACTTTCTCGGGTCTAGACTCGCTCCCGAATCAGTTCTTTTGGATTCACCTCGAACCCTCTTCTTGCCCAACAAATCCTTGAGAAGACCCTTGGACAATAAATGAGCAATCTCCTTCCTCAAGGCGAAACTTGAGCTTCTCGGTGAGTGTGCCCAAAATCTTCATGTAAATGCTGCACCACTTGGACTTGATCATCTTCCAAGTTAAGTGGGATTTGGTCATTCTTCTTGGGCCATCTTGCTTTATCTCCAAGATTTCCCATGGCGCACAAGATCTCTGCAATGTCCACGTAAAAGAAGCAATATCTCAGAAATTTGTGGATAATCATTATCATCACCTTCACGATCATCATCTACAACATGAATTCCTATGAAGGTTCCCGGTTTTAACGGGGTTTTGTCCTGATTGGACTTATAGTGATGGGAATCCGGTCGTCTATGAGGAAGGCTCAAATAGAGAGGAGGCAGTAGGAGTCCTCCCTGGGATTGACTTCCCCATCGCCAAGCTATCTTCCTCCAATCGATGTAAGAATAAAGCCACTGGGTTACGATTTCTTCAAGTTGTTTGTGAGGTCATCACCAACTCGTTGTAGAACAATGAGCATCTTCTTCAAGCCTATGGCACTTTTGAATGCCTTCCGTAGCGTGTGGACACACGTCACCCAAGTTGGGTATAGTCATTTGCGCTCCTTGTTGAACCTGTGCAAATACTCTTTAAGATTTTCAGTTAAGGAGTACATTTGCACAATTCTATAGGAGATCACTAGTCAACTTGTTTCAAATGCCCTATTGCAACGAAAATTGGTTAATGAACATATTAACAAGTTTGAGCATAAGATGAAATAGAGTTTAGAGGGAGCCTCATTAGCCATTTTAAGGCTGGTCAGTCGACAAAGTAGAGCCAAAACAGCCCCCAAGCGAAAACATAAGCTTCTTTAAACATAGGAGGGGATACTTATGATATCCATTTGATTCTGATACAACAACATGCTCTGGCTGGATCGGTACTCCCATCATACTTCTTCATACGAAGGGACTCGAGAATTTCTTCGGGATCTCCACACTGCCTATTGCTTTGGCACAAACTAGAGACTCAATAGTAGGCAAATTGGAGAGACTTGGTGATACGGCAAGTTGACTCCGGAGCACGCTTCGTAGCAACTCCTTAATGGTTTGCATTTCCTTAACAAGTTGGTTCTCTGCTAAAGAGGAGCATTATTAACCTTGAGGTGCGAAAGTATCGAGAAAGCATTAAAGAAACTTCCCGTTTGCCCCATTGAGGGTGTAGCATAAGATGTAGCAGCGTTGATGATGGAGCAAGCGAGGTTGGCTAGGCTGGTAGGCCGAATCTTAGTTGCTCGATTGGAATGGATGGTCACAATCGTGCTTCCTCCGCCTGCTCTCAGGTGTTGGACATAGGGATATCTCCGACATGGCTCGGATCCCGTACCTGCACCAAACAAAGACTACAGGAAGTAAAGGTGAAAACGGAGCGGATACTTGAGTCTCTGCTTGCTTCCTTTACGCAGACTATCACCGTGTGGCATTGAATATCATGGTATTTGTATGCTCCTGAAAGCATCCAACCGATCGCCTACTTTCTTCAACATGTCCGCCATGTTGGACATTATCTCCAGAATTGACAATTTTCCAGCACTTGGAGGAGGGGTTGCCTTGGGCATTGGTAAACGAGGAAAGGCCGACTCTGACTAGCTGGATGAGGGATTAACCATTTCTACGCAAATAAGAATTCAAAGTTTCCCACAGGAACGGCGCCAAATTGTTTTGGTCAAATTTCAACAAGCGAATTAGATAGGAGAAGAAAAGTGACTAAAGTGATATGAATCTAGGTACGATGATTATCAAGTTGAATAGAAATGGACACGAATGGAGCCTTGTTGACTAGGTGGGAAAGCCCTTGAACAACTTGGTTTCACGCCGGCATAAAACCCGGGAGGATTTGGCTCCCTACGCCTTGACCGAAAGTTTACTAGGAATTCTCTTGAGAATTACAATGCTAAGACGTATGAAAAAAGGGAGCTTAAGCTAGTGGAATAACGTGTGTGAAAAATACGGTGTATCTCTCCCTTTTATACCTCAAAATAAAACTAATTAACAAAGAAGGATTATGCGCCTATAAAATCGGGAAGAGGTTGATCACATAGAGATATATTCGCCATTTATTGTTTGAGGGAGAAGATAAGATCCGTTGCTTTGAAGAAACGTGGTTGAGCTCGGCGTCTTTATTTCCTCAGGCACATTGCGTCCTATCAAAATAGTGAAAAGCGTTGACGCGCTCCCAACTGCGAGAGGGCCAAGTTGTAAATAGAACAACTCAAGTTGTTAGTACCAAGTTGTTAAGCGTGAGTTGTAAAACATATTGGCCCGAAAAATGTAAGGCCCAACACCTATGTGCAAAGTTCTGTGACAAGGAAGTTATATACATTGTGGGCATTTTTTGACATGACGACATCTTCAATTGATCCCGCATAACGAGATGTCATTACACCGTAAGTATTGTTTTAAATATTTACTTGTCCAATATTTCCTAATATTATTATTCTTATTTTTCAAGAATTAAGAGAGGAATGCGGAAACAACCTTCAAGCACGTTCAACGGACCTTCAAACGGCTAGGGCGACTTGGTCTCACGGAGGTTGAAAAAGATGAAACCACAATGCCGAGATTGTAGGAACCATATTTGACTCTTTCTTAGTTACTTGTATTTAAGGGAAATGGAGACGGAAAATGACACTCGTGCTCATACGCACACACTTTACACACGAAACTCTTGTAATCCTCTCCATTATCTTCCGAAGTTGTAATTGTGATCATTATAGTGGAACCTTTAAGGTTGGAGACCTAACTCAGGGGTTTTTTCCAAAGAGGTTATCACCTCCAAGGTTTTCCTCGTTAACAAATCGCGTTGTCATTGTCTCGTTTTTCATTTTCTTGTTCCATATAATCGAATTCCATAGTTCCCTCCTTATTATTCAATCCACACACTAAACATAGTTAAGATTCTACTCTATTGTTTTTCTACCAAAACAATTTGGCGCCACCGTGGGGCCTCGTGGTTTATCGGTTATTTGAAACATTTCCTAATCGAATTCACTATGTCTGCACCCACCAATGTGTCCACCGCCGGCAAAGGTCCCACCGTTGTTCCCACATCGGGAGGTAGAACCGGCTTGTTACCACCGCCTCCTCGACCGGATCTCGGCCAACTCGGCCTCACGAAGACTCCACAAAAGGGCGACCTCTTCCAATGCGAATGCCGACATCCGGAGTACCCTAACCAAGGTTGAATCAAAGGTTGGACCGGCAAGATAACAATTCGAAGGTGTTGACCAATTCCATGATTAAGATGCGAAAGACCAACAACTCATAGCATCTCGGCTTGAAAACATATCACCGTTGCGCGCAAGGGTTCTCAACTTTGACAACTCCTGAGGATCTACATTTCGTAATGAATTCATTCCAATGGGCAATCCTCCTCCGTGACATCTTTCATGATGTCAACATCTTTGCCCAGGGGACACGCCCTTTCGACACCATCTTCTGCACGATTCACTCCATTCATCCCATTTATAGACAAGACTGCCACGACTACTACGGACAACTCGGTTTGCTTAATAATCTTTTCAATAATAATAATTTCAATCGTATTCCTATGGTGACCCTTTTGCAGGAAACCCATTAGCTAAACGGATGCGGGATCTCGAAGAATTAGTAATGAACGTACAGTGTGACTCCTCCAATTCAACCAAGAATGCAAAAGCGCTACAATCGAGTCTCGGTTTGTCCCGGCAATTGCAAATGTCGACATACCGAAGCGCTTCGGTGTACCATCTATGAAGTTGTACGACGGCACCACGGACCCGAGAGGAGCACGTGGCACACTATCAAGAAAATATGGACATAATCCATATTCCACTTCAATTTCGGGAGGCTTGCTTATGCAGGGGATTTGGATCCACCTTATGCTCGGGACCAGCTCTCAAATGGTTGATTAGGCAACCCCTAGGTTCAATTGGTTCATACGCCCGGCTCATCAACATGTTCTATAACCAATTCTCATGCAATCGACAATTTGAAAGGTTGACAAGTGACCTTTACAATGTAACTCAGCTGGCCTAATGAAACCCTAAAGGATTACGTCCACCGGTTCAATAAAGAGGTGCTTTGGAAATTCCCAATCTTGACATGTCGACGGCCACGAAGCATTCAAAATGGGGTTGAAGAAAGATTCGCAGTATTACCAAGATTTGGTAATGACTCCTTGTATGTGGTGGAGGAAGTCGGGAGCGGGGCATTGAGATTCATAAAAGACCGAGGAAGATGAGCTGCGAAGATCAAAGTCATCATCCAAGACGTCGACATATGACCATCCCGATAGAAAGACCGAGATCTTCCCATCGCAAACAACCGTCCCAATCCTTATCCGAGAATTGACACTAGCAAAATTAATTCAATAGACGGTGAGGATGAAGATAATGATAATGTGCCTAACATTTACGATTATTGTTTTTTGTTGATATTTCGGGTGTACTTTGGGCGCAATGGGCAACTTTGGGAGACAAAGCCGGATGGCCAAAGAAAACGGACAAAACCACGGGATGGCGTGACAAATCAAAATGGTGTGCTTACCATGAAGACTTTGGGCATGTTATTCAAGAATGCATCGCATTAAGAAAGGAGATCGCTTACTTGCTCTCGAAAGGACATCTTAAGGAGAGCCGTTGGGATCCGAGAAGAAGAATGCCGAAAGTACGTAAGCTCCTCATGAAGTGAAAGACCAGCTTTCTCCCCCAAAGATCAACAAAGGTGATCAACTTCATTAGTGGAGGCTCTAAATATGTGGAACATCCTATTCTCGCCGCAAAACGACATGCTAAGGAGTCGAAAGATGAAAAGCCGGAGAGACGGCCCGGGATGTCAATACCTTGCCTGCACTCCGATTGTCTTTGATGAAAGTGATCGTGATAACTTGCCGGAACCCCATCATGACGGTTTGGTCATTTCCTTGAAGATCGCCAAGCTGTACCATACGACGTATTACGGTAGATGGGGGCGGCTCCGTCAATCTTATTATGTTGGGTACCCTTAAAGAAATGAACATCCCGGAATCGGAGATTGTCAAAAAATCTTCGATCTTTGGTAGGCTTCGGTGGCGAAGTCAAAGAAACAAAGTGGGGGAGATAAAGCTTCCAATATACTCAAAGGGCCTCAACACCGTGGAACGGTTTGTGTAATTGAATGCGCAACATCTTACAATGTAATTCTTGGAAGACCGTGGATTCATGGAATGAAGGCCGTACCCTCCACTTACCATCAATGTGTGAAGTTTCCAACACCTTGGGGTGTCGCTAAGATTTACAAAGGATCAACAGTGGCCAAGGAATGTTACAAAACTTCAATGAAGGCGTCTACATCTCCAAAACAAGCATAGCAATTACCGAAGAAAGTACGTGAAGTCACTGGAAGCTAGGGAGGATGATGTGAAAGAAGTATTGTTAGATCCTTCCAACCCGACATCAAAGTACTTATTGGCACTCGACATATCGTTAGATATGGAGGAGAAGCTTGTGAACCTATTAAGAAGCGTAATAAAAAGTTTCGCTTGGAAACATGATGACATGACCTAAGCATTAGCAAAGATGTCATCACTCACAAACTTAACATAGATCCCGGCTTCAAACCGGTGCACCGTAAACGTAGAAAGTTTGCGAAACCGAAATCGGATCATCAAGGAGGAGGTAGAGCGCTTACTCAAAGCCAACATGATACGAGAGGTCGATTATCCAAGATGGTTGGCAAATGTGGTTGTGGTAGAGAAGAGAAACGGGAAATGGCGAGTTTGCGTCGACTTCACCGACTTAAATAAGGCACACTTGCCCAAAAGATCCTTTCCCTTTGCCGCACATAGATTCATTAGTTGATGCCACCTCAGTCACGAACTCCTCACATTCATGGACGCGTCCTCGGGATTTCAACAAATTCGAGATGGAACCATCGACCAAGAAGATATCGCCTTCATAACCCCTCGGGTATTTATTGTTATATTGCCATGCCTTTTGGACTAAAAAATGCGGGTGCAACGTATCAAAGGCTCGTCAACAAGATGTTTAAGGATCGGATTGGGGACACAATGGAGGTATACATCGACGACATGGTTGTTAAGTCTAAGAAGGCCGAGGACCACATCGGCAATCTCTCTCAAGCCTTTGACATCTTGGATTGTTTCAATATGAAACTTAATCCAGCTAAATGCAACTTCGGAATGAAAGCCAGCAAGTTTTTGGGCTATATGGTCACTAAAAGAGGCATTGAAGCCGCCCCTGAACAAATACGCGCCATTCTCAACCTCCGTCATCACCTCAATCTGTCAAGGACGTCCAAAGACTAACGGGAAAATTGCCGCACTCACTAGATTCATTTCAAAATCCTCGGACCGATGCAAACCTTTCTACGACATCTTAAGAAAGAACAAAAAGTTTCAATGGGAGGATCAACATGAAAAAGCTTTTCAGAACTCAAAACTTACTTGTCGACACCTCCCTTATTGGCCAAACCTCGTATAGAAGAACATCTTTACATCTACCTAGCAGTATCCGAAGGCGCTGTAAGTGCGTCTTGATAACGAACGAGATGGCAATCGGCAACCCATCTACTATATAAGTAAGACACTCTTAGATGCCGAGACCGTATTCTCATTTACAAAAATTAATTCTAGCTTTGATAACTGTTTCATTAAATTAAGGCACTATTTTGAAACACATACTATTATTATACGCACTAACTATCCTATTAAGAATGTCATGAGAAAACCAGAGATGTCGAGTCGAATGGCGAAATGGTCTCGTACAGTTAAGCACATACGACATCAAGTACGAGCCTAGAACCGCAATAAAATCTCAAGCCCTGGCGGATTTTGTGGGCGATTTCATCCAACCCTACAACAAGAGGTGGAATTGGAAGTACAAAGCAACTTCAAGATGATGACATTCTAAAAATTTGGACTCTCTACACGGACGGTGCTTCCAACATGAGAGGTACAGGTCTTGGAGTTGTACTAAAATCACCACAAGGGGATTTAATACCACAATCTATCGATTGTGGCTTTAAGGCTACCAACAATGAAGCAGAGTACGAGGCACTTATCGCAGTTTAACGGCGGCCCAAGACTTAGATGTCAAGCATATCCGGGTGTTCATGGATTCATTACTAATTGTTAATCAATACAATGGGTCCTACGTCGCGAAAAATGCTAAAATGACGACATATTTGGAAATTGTAAAAATTATTTCGGCCAAATTCAAAACATTTTCCTTGGAACAAATCCCGCGAGAAGAAAATTCTCAAGCCGATGCTTTGGCAAATTTGGGTTCGGCCTTCAAAAGCTTCTCACAAACCAATATCCCAATCGTGCATGTTGACATCCCAAGAATTGACAATCTCGAGATGTTCGTCCTAGATGTTGACATACCTTCCTCTCTGCATCAACCTCTTGGACAGCCCCTATTATCGAGTATCTCTTAGATGATACGATCCCAGTTGAGGAGAAGAATGCGAGAGCCTTCGGGTAAGAGTATCTAAATATGTACTTATTGACAATCTCTTGTTTAGAAAATCTGCTGCAGTCACTACTTAAGGTGTCTAGAAAGCGAGATAGAGCCCATCAGGTTCTCAAGGAGCCGCATGAAGGAGATTGTGGAAATCATACCGGGGCGGAAGTTTACATACTAAAGCTCTAAGGTTGGGCTATTTACGGCCCACAATGAGAAAAATACGCCATTGACTACGCAAAGAAATGTGATTCTGTCGGCCGACATGGGGACATCACGCACCCAAACAGTGAATTGCTACATCCTATCCTTGTCACCTTGGCCGTTTATGGTTTGGGGAATGGACATTGTAGGAAAACTTCCCGAGCACCGGGGGACGAGTATTTCTTTTGGCCATGACGGACTACTTTTCTAAGTGGGTAGAGGCCGAGGCATATGTGCAAGTTCGTGATAAAGAAGTAATATCTTTTATCAAAAGGAACATATTTAGCCGATTTGGAATTCCATCGAAATAATTTGTGACAACGGCTCTCGGTTCATCGGCAAGAGGACCCAAGATTTCTTGACGGCTTGGGGTGTTAAGATGGTAACGTCTTCGCCTGTTCACCCTCAAGCCAATGGACGGGCAGTCTAGCAACAAAATAATAATCAGCAACTTAAAAAAGAGACTAAACCGGAAAAAAGGACGTTGGGCGTAAGAATTACCAATGGTCCTATGGGCCGACAGGACGACATCTAAGAATGCTACTTGGTCAAACCCCTATTCACTTGTATTTGGAACCGAATCTGTTATTCCGGCGAAGTCCTTGTACCAACGGCAAGATACACTTACTAACATCCGAACATAATAAAGACATCTTGATACATGACTGATACTGTGGACGAGCTAAGGGACATGGCCAAAGTTCGCATGGCAACAGATCGAAAGGGTAGCCCGATCATACAATAAAAACGTCAGGGTCAGAAGGTTTCAAGTAGGAGACTTAGTCCTACGAAAGGCATTCCAAAATACCAAGGAGTCCAATGCAGGCAAGCTCGCCCCAAAATGGGAGGGACCCTACTTGATAGATGCACAAGCCGGGAAAGGAGCATATCGCCTTGCAACCTTGGATGGCCAAATGATACCCCGAAGTTGGAACGCCATTCATCTCAAAAGGTATTACATTTAAATATGACTTCCCATGAACTCATCTTTCCAGGTATGAATCGTATTTTAATTCTTTTCTCCTATGTATCTTTTTAATTATTTACATGATAAGATGTCTCTAACATGCTTTGTGAAGAGACGTCAACTTTAGTTGGCGTCCGTTTTTAACGTGTTTCTATCTTATGAGGTATTGACACATTTACATGGGGACATATCGAATGCACGCAAAGAACAACGATTTCTCCTCCGTTAGAGACTGGCCATCTCTTCTCAAGTAAAGGTACACAATCCCTTCTAAGGTTTAAAGAGTTAATTACCTCTTTCTTAAGAAGTTAGGTTACCACACCTTCGCCTGGAGCGCAAGTTATCTCACTAATTGAGGTGTGGGGTGGGCCTATATGGGTAAACTCATATAGCTTACCCATTCCCACTCGATTAGATGATTGATCTTAAGTATTATTCTTATGGTTATGGCATATTCGTGTCATCTAAGTATCTACGGTTTATGGCATATACGTGTCATCTAAGTATCTACGGTTTATGACATCTACATGTCATCCTAAATACCTATTATTCTGACATACTATCATGTCACCACATGTGAGAAACATACAAAAAATTATCCAAAAAGAAACAAGCCTTGACGTGCTTGAAAACCATTAAACCATAACTAAAACTAAAATAACCATAATGTATCCAAACCACCAAAGTAAAAGTGCAAAAGTATTGAACCAACCCAACACTTAAAAGATTGTCTTTGGCCCTTAAGGACCTATTACAAACCAAACCAAAATAAAAATTGTCTTAAGGGATTCCACCCGGCAACATTAAGAGCAAGTTTATTTTACCTTTTTCAGTGGCATTTGTCGGAGGTATTGCTATGGAATAACTTCTCCTAGAAATCACCCAGTCGGTGTCCTCACGGCTGCTCTAGATCCTTGAAATCATCGATTGCTTTTTCCTCGTGAATCCATTGCAAAGCCATCTTCTCTTCACTCGGGTTCCAATTCACGTGCTCTCCTGCTTGATATTCCTCAATCATTTGGATTCTAGTTTCGAAGGCTGCGGTCTCATGCACCAAGTCATTCCGAAATGCTTCCATCTCCCTTTCATGACCGATGTCGACGCTTGCAAGCCTGGACCGCCATTTTAATATCTCTTCATTCTTGTCCCGATCTCCAATCCCCTTTCCACTTATTATGCTTGCAGCCTCCCTCAAATCCTTCTCATATTCAAATTTTTTACTCATGTCGTAGGTATCACACTTTTCCCTCAATGTCACGATTTCTTTGGACATTAATTTGGCCATCGAGACAATCTATCATCAACAAGAGGAGGTATTTTACTAAAAATAAAAGAGGATCAAGGTGTCTACGATTCAAAAGCAAATCTTACCTGATTTTCCAACACTTCTTCACTCCAAATTTGTTTCTCTACGCCGGGGATTTGTTCCAACCTTTTTCTCTTCGGAGTAATCTTGTTTATCTCTGGTATGTTCTCTTCCGCTTTCATTTTACCTTTATATTTGGCCACAATATCACTTGCCGTCAATGGGAGAAAGTCACTGCATATAAGAATATATGTTAGCAGGATTCAATGAAATAGCCAAGTGATACGTTGATCCCAACTTACTTGAAGAGCGTCGTAATTATAGAAGCTGTATGCTTAAGAAAATTTCTCTCCTCGTAATATAGAAAGAGACGTATGATTTGGATAAAGAATTTGTAGAGGATTGGATAATCACAAATAATTATCCAGAAATTGCGGTTATCAAAACTCTTCCTTTTTTCTCGCCTCGTATTCCTAAACCGTCACATTTGAAGCCAGTTAGAAGATGAACGGTTAATCAAGAGAAAAATAAAACAAATGAAGCAGGTAAAAGACGGAGGAATTTTACCTTGGGGATCACCGGCGCCATGGGCCAAAGGAGGTGAAAATAAGATTTGAGAAGATAAGATTTCTCAAGCGGTTAATAAAAAGGAAAAAAGAATCCCTTTTCAAATTTAACTCTCTCCCCAACCGTTCATTTCATCGCCACGTCTCCCAAGAACGTTCCATCGGGCGAGTAACGGTTGGGTCATTAATTCAAAAGGAAAAACATTTTGCCTCTTCGATTTGCCTACATAGTCAAATGTTTTTGGGGACAAATTGTTGTGGGCATTTTTTGACATGACGACATCTTCAGTTGATCCTGCATAACGAGATGTCATTACACTGTAAGTATTGTTTTAAATATTTACTTGTCCAATATTTCCTAATATTATTATTCTTATTTTTCAGTAAATTAAGAGAGGAATGCGGAAACAACCTTCAAGCACGTTCAACAGACCTTCAAACGGCTAGGGCGACTTGGTCTCACGGAGGTTGAAAAGATAAACCACAATGCCGAGATTGTAGGAACCATATTTGACTCTTTCTTAGTTACTTGTATTTAAGGGAAAATGGAGACGGAAAATGACACTCAGGCTCATACGCACACACTTTACACACAAACTCTTGTAATCCTCTCCATTATCTTCCGAAGTTGTAATTGTGATCATTATAGTGGAACCTTTAAGGTTGGAGACCTAACTCCCGGGGTTTTTTCCAAAGAGGTTATCACCTCCAAGGTTTTCCTCGTTAACAAATCGCGTTGTCATTGTCTCGTTTTTCATTTTCTTGTTCCATATAATCGAATTCCATAGTTCCCTCCTTATTATTCAATCCACACACTAAACATAGTTAAGATTCTACTCTATTGTTTTTTCTACCAAAACACCTAGGCACTAATTTTAAATATTATATTATATGCTTTTAATATTTATGTTAGCTTTATGTGTTCAATTATGTTTTTAAATTCTTAATTTAAGATAAATTGGGTGAGAAGTAAATTTAGAATCTTTTAAGAATTTATTGGATATTAAATAAGAACCATGGAGAATAATAAAAATAGAAAATAGATAAATAGTGAGAGGAGGTTAAAATGGGTAGAATAAATAATTAGGGGGAATGATTAATTTAAATTGGGTGAAAGCCTTTAATTCTAGATTATTGATGGGGGGCCAAAATATCTAACTCTCCCTACTCTTGCCATGTGTCCTCCTCCATTCCATCCTCTTACTTCCTCCTCCCTCCACCATTCTTTCTCATACTTCCCCTAGAGAAAGCCTTAGAACCTCCATTGAAGCTCCAATTTTCAAGTCTTGAAGCTAGCCATTTCTCCACCATTTTCAAGTTCAAGAACATCTTTGAGGTTGGATCATCAAGGAGAATCAATCAAGTTAAGAAGATTCAACTTTCCATTCTAAAACCCTAAGGTGAGTTGTTATGATTTCCCTTCTTATGAATGTTCATAAACTCTTAGATGTTATTCTTGTTATAGTGATGTTTATTTCATGCTTTGGGAACCTTATAAGAGTTGAGTGATTGGTAAAGGAAATGGAATGAAGATAATGTTCTTGAAAGATGATTTAGAGAAAATGAAATGGGTGGAAGATTTAGGGGTAAATAACCTAGGTTTACTTTATCTTGGGTTTTCATGAGTTAGGATGAACTTGGTAAGGCTAAGAAATCCTTTGGGTGTTCTTGAATGTAAAGTAGAGAAAAAGAAAAGGAAAAGAAGCTAAGTGTAAAAGGTTGAAATTTGGGAATTGCTGGAAAAAGGCCTTGGGCGGTCGCCCAAGTGGTGGCATGACGACGCCCATGCGGCCGAGCTAGAGTGCCTTAGGAAAACCTCTTGGGCGGTCGCCCAAGAGGAGTCATGTGGCCGCCCAAGAGGGCAAGAACTTGGGTTGTTCTTGAGAACCACTTGGGCGGTCGCCCAGTGGCGTGGGCGGTCGCCCATGGTGCCAGATCCTCCTTAGATACTTTCTTGCTGATTTTACCAACAACCTAGTGGCATGAATCCTAACCACTATAAATTAATGGAACCTAATCACATTCAGATATGAATCAAACCTTCTCAACTTAGATTAAAGTAGAACTTGGGCCACTTAAGCATTGTGACTACAATTTAATAATTTAACTTGAATCTCTATCGGGACCTTGTAATATGGATCATTGTCCGGAAAACAATTGTTAAGTTTGATTAGTACTTCACCGATATGGTTCGAACTTGGGAAGTAGATCGTGAACTTTTATCAATGTTATCTGAGGTTGTGTAATGACTTTCACTTGATAAAGTTAACTTGGATTCTTATAAGAGATCACTTATTATTGAATATTCTCTAAGTGTATGTGTAATTGTTGATACTTTATTACTCCACTTGAGTACATATTCATGGTTGGTATTATGCTCAGTGTATTACATAAATGCTGCACTATGATATTGGTTGAACATGAGTATATTTTACCATGTTGCTATGTTGTTTATCCCCTTTGTGGATTTTATTTCAAGTAACTATTATGTGCTTGATGATGTGTTTAATCAGCTGATATTGGGGGTATAACATAATACGATCAATTATGGAAGTGTGACCTAATGTGATCGGATTATGTTATACCTGTGACCGTCCCCTTCTGTGGCCACAGTTTGGGGTATAGCATCTGTATTGAGCCAAAAGCCTTACAGAGTTGCTACTGTCTTATTTGGTTCCCTGAAAAACGGGTCTTATAAGATGTGAGTATTGCTTAAGCAGCTCACTAAGATTGGAGTATTATTATACCCAATGTTGTACGACTATTGTTCAGACGGGAAAAGGTAAACCAAGGTAATGTAAGATGTTTACAGCTTTTCCAATGTGTTATATGCAACTTGTTATGTGTTGCATCTTATTGGCATATTGCTGCATTCATAATAGCTTGCTGAGATTTATTCTCACCCCTCTCCCTTTAATGTTTTAGATCCCGAGACAGGTGGACCGACCAAGTAAGGGCGGAAAGGAGTTTAGAAGTGGTATTTTGGGAATTGTCGGGTTATGTATAGGTTGGTGTAGAAAGTGTATGTTAGCATAATTCTTTTAAAGGGTCTGTATTCATAAACTTTAATTCTATTTTATATTCAATACCTTTTTGTAACTAAAATTGTTTATTACTTTCAAGGTTGGTCAACTCTTCCTCCAATGTGGAAAGGAGTAGAGTATTTTGGAATGGTGGTGTTTATGTTTGGAAGTTAAATCAAGTTTTTAAAGTTTAGGATATTTGGGTTAGTTTGGGGACGCTCCAGCTCGGGACACGTGTAGGTTCCGGGTCGGGGTCTTCACAACGTATCTTCAGCTATATTCTTTAGAATGCCCAGATGACGGTCAGATATCAAGCATACTTCACGACTCTTGATAATATGCTTGCAAAGCAGATATAAGAACCAATGCCAGATCGGCCAGTCCTCCTTTTCAACAACGACAAATGCAAGCGGAAGTATACTGTCCTGGGCGTCAACACCCATAGCAATCAGTATTACCCCTTTATAACTACCATGGAGGAATGTCCCATCAACAAAAATGACAGGCCGACAATGAGAGAAAGCTTCAATGCAAGGCCCAAATGCTCAGAATACATGTCGAAACATCCGTAACTCACCGACAGGAGGAGCAGGATGAGAGTACTCAACAATTGTCCTCGGGTTGTATTTTTGAATGGCTGCTAGGACGTCGGGTAACTAACCTTATATAAGATTCCTCTCAATCTCCAAAAACCTCTGCAATGCCCTTCTGCTCTCCGTACCATGCCTTCTTGTAGGTAATTTACTTTTCAAAGCTCTTAAAGACGTGTGCAATAATGACTCCAACCTTGACATCTGAATCAGCCTTAATAAGATCAACAACTTCCCAACCGATAAACTTGGCATCTAGGTTGGGGTGATCTCAACTTTCTCCAGCATATAAGCAGCAGTGAGGAGCATTATACTTGATCAGTTCCCAATAGCCAAACTTCCTCCTACTCACACGAACATAAAAATTGCATGGATAATTTTTCAACAGACACTCAATCACCCATGTTTGAGGTGTGCTCTTTCGTACCGTGAACCGACGATTGGTGCAAATATGGTACCTTTTTATATCAAATTGTGTCTGGTTCTTGCCAGAAAAGCGTATCCCTTTAGCAATCGCCTGGTTATCCGGATCCCAAACTGGAAAAGTGTGTACATTATCGTAATCAATGAGGCCTTGTTCTTGTCGAGCAGAAGTACCAATATCACCGTAAAAGGGATAATCTGCTCTCTCATATCTTCGATTTTTCGGCACTTCATAATGAACAATAGGTGCTTCCACATCATCATCAATCGGCCCATTATCACCCTCTCCCAAATCGACATCAGAATCACTACTACCCTCCTCATATTCATCATCATCATCATCGTCTAGCATTGCATCTACATCAGTGTGTACTTTCTCTTCTTCATAATCTACATCATCTTCAGAACTAACCTCATTAACAAGATCATTATGCCCAAATGCCCGATCATCATTAACAGGATCATTATGCCCAAATGCCCCATCATCATAACTTGTTATTTGGGTTGATACAAGTATTTGGGAACTTGGACCAACCCCTGCATCACGGTTACCACTTGGTGAATACCCATAAATGGTCTTTGTGTGCCGTGTTTCAAATTCTGGATTGGGTCGATTTTCAATTAATTTTATACGAACATACAACTGCAAATTTCCCTTCCCCCCAAATTTAGCAAAATGATCGAACATAATATCCATACACGCATCATCTTCAATACGGAAAGGAAAGTACTCACCAACCCCGCTATCAAAAGAATGAGGACATCTGAAAATGACTTCCAAATCAAATTGAGACCGATCTAAGTTCGCCTTTTTATATAACTCATCAATTAACTCATTGTATCTCCATCGGCAATTAGCCCTAATTGCACATTTTGGCCCTTTTTTGAAATGAAAGTGTTAAAAATTATATAACAAAACTCTAACATTTATATTTACAATATACTAAAACACAGTTAAATACTTAAATTTTATTTCTAAACACAAGTGAAAACAATGATTAAGATGATGTTAATTTACCTTGATTCGTGATCTTCAACTATTCGGATGAAATAAAATGATGTCAAGAAGATTTGGATTTTTTTTTTTTGTGAGATACGAGTGGAAGAGATTAGTGGGAGTAAGATAATGAATATAGTGAAATGGCTGAGAGAGGAAGGTAATGAATGAATACATGGGCTGGAAATTGAAGCTTTATGTTGGCTGAAAACTGAACCTCATTAGCTGAAAAGGGGAATTTCAGACTTAAACTCGCTACACCATGTAGCGAGTTTCGTTAAAGTTGAAATCGTTACATGGTGTAGCGATTTTAAGTCAGAATTTGTCCATCAAAAATTTCCTTCGATTCAAAGTTTAGTATTTCCATTTTATTTACGTTAGCGAAGATATTTTGAGTAATAAATATATGTTAATTTAGTTATCCTAATGAATATCTAAAAATTGTTACTTGTAGTACATATAATGGTGTATCAATAACAATTTTTAAATTTCCATTTGGATAATTAAATTAACTTCAAATTATTGCTCAAAATACCTTCGAACTAACATAAAAAAAATAGGACCCCTGAAGTGGGACGGATGTAGTAATATATTCAACGTCAACTCTTCACTCTTCTTCATGAATTATTATGTTTTTGTTTACAATTTTTTTTTTGTTTCACATGTGTTACTGAATTACGTTTTTGTTTAATTTTTTTTTTACATGTGTTAAAAAAATGATGACATGTTGTTGAATTATGTTTTTGTTAAAAAAAATTTTTTTACATGTGTTTAAAAAAATGATGACATGTTGAATTATGTTTTTGTTTAAATTTTTTTTACATGTGCTAAAAAATGATTATATGTTGCTAAATTATGTTTTTGTTTTAAATTTTTTTTACATGTGTTAAAATAAATGATGACATGTTGCTGAATTATGTTTTTGTTTAAAAACTTTTTTTACATGTGTTAAAAATAATGATGACAGGAAAAATTGCAACAAAACCAAACACAAACTGTACCAAATAATTATAAAAAACAAAAATAACATCAAATAAATATAATCAAGTTAGTGACCACATTCCGGTCATGTAGAAATTCTTACATTAATTAATTTAAACATTTAGGAAATTCAAGTAAACAAAATGGGCTTAGCATTCATTCACTTAACTTCATTATTTTTAGAAAATACCCGCAAAACAAAGTGTGAACCATGTAAATGGACGTCCAAAATAGGAGAGAATAGTAAATTATATTGAAATAATGTAGGAGAGAGAATGAGTGAAGAGAATAGTAAATTATAGTGGGGTAGGGTTATAATGGTGTTAGAAAATACACATTTATTAAGGAGGGAGTATTATATTGAAAGTGTTGTGAGTGTGAAAGTAAAATAGGAGAGAGAATGAGTGAAGGGAATAGTAAATTATAATGGTGTTGTGAGTATTAAAATAATGTAGGAGAGAGAATGAGTGGAGAGAATAGTAAATTATAGTGGGGTAGGGTTAATATTTTAATAATATAAAGTTTCCATTTTAGGAAAGAAACAAAGTGTGAACCATGTAAATAAACGCCCAAAATAGAAAGTGTGAACCATGTAAATGGACGGAGGGAGTATATGATTCCAACAATTCAGCAAAAATAAGAAAATATATACCTTGAAGACATTAGGGAGTGTGATGTTAAGATAACGTACAGATCGTGATGGGTTGGGGGAAAAACAACAACCTAAATATTTCAAAACAAACAATTAGATGGAAGTATTAATGACGATTCTAAAGTGTACTGACTTCCACTATTTTATATCATACCTTCTAAAGTATCAGAACATAACCGACAGATATATCATTTCCAAAGTCACTCTCAGTCACTTTCCGATTAATGGAAGCATCTATGGTATCCGTAGTATCCTAATAATTTTATCTCGGTTAATAACTCAAAATACATTTTCCCCATGATAGAAAGCATACTAAGCTCATATTCTAACCTTTAAAGTCACCCAAAGATCACCATAACCATTTGGTGTGCAGAACTTGCTAACAGCAACAACCTAATAGAATATACATAAATGTAAAAAAATAATTATCTTTACACACATTTAACTATAATTAATCTTGATATTATACCCGATTCACCCTGTCAACATTATGACATTTCTTCTTGATAGAGCTCAACGGATAATATGTACCGGCTTCAGTGAGAAATTCCATTGCAGAGAGCCAAGGACCGTCTTGGAAAGCTTCATCCTTCACCTGATCTTCAATCGCTCTCTAGACGTGTCTAAAATCTAACCGAAACCGGCTAAACGGAGGTTAAAAACCGGTCAACTAACCAGTCAAAACCGTTAACCGGTTTAACCGAAACCGAATTAACCGAAACCGGCGGTTAACCGGTTCGGTTAAGGTTAAAGCTTTTTAAAATCGGCTAACCGGCGGTTATAACCGACAATTATTTAACCGATTATAACCGTTTAAATAACCGGCGATTATAACTGGATTAACCGGCCAAATTTGAATTAATATTTAATCCCCAACCAACGGCTCCTTGCCCAATGGCTACTTAGTTTGACCCCTCCTCCCAACGCCAACGGTTACTTTGACCAAGGCCCCATTCGGTCATCTCTCCCAGGCTCCCCAACGGCTACTTGGGCCACTTGGCTGGCTAGTTGCAGCCCCAGCGCCCAGCTCCTCATTAAAATTTAAAAAAAATCTTTTAAAAAGTCAATCCTATAAATATCACCTCTCTCCCTTCCACCATTTCATTTTCACCTTACTTCTCTACTTCTACTCTCTCTCTCTCTACTCTCAAATATCCTAAGTCTCTCTCATACTCTCATATTCGATTTTAAGTTAGTTTTCTTACAATTCCCAGTTAGTTTTTTAACGAAATTAATATTTTTGTTCTATTTAGAGAATTCCAGACAGTATTTTAACAATTCCAGTTCATTTTTAAGAATTTCAGTTAGTTTTTGAAATTTCAGTCAGTTTTTAACGTTTCCAGTTAGTTTTTAGAAATTCCAGTTAGTTTTTTAGAGTTTCAATCAGTTTTTTAACATTTTCAGTTAGTTTTTCAGAATTTCAGTTAGTTTTTTGAAATTCCAGTCAATTTTTTAACGTTTCCAGTTAGTTTTTCAGAATTTCAGCTAGTTTTTTAGAATTTCAGTCAGTTTTTTAACGTTTCCAGTTAGTTTTTCAGAATTCCAGTTAAAAGATTGCTTTGCTTTAAAAGATTGCTAAAGATTTTTAACACCGCTACTTTGGCATTATCGGAAGTTTATTATCCAACTTCCATTTTGGTTCTTGAGCAATGTGTTGCAATTGTTACTAGTTTTAATAATTTAAAAGATTGCTTTGTTTTACAAGATTGCATTTTTTTCATGAGACAAAAGTGGATTAAATATTTTGCCACTATTCCGTCTTTATTTTTGGTTGCAAAAGTATTAGATTCCCGTGTTAAATTAGATGAGTTGGTGTTCATTTTTTTTTTTTTAAGATGTTGACTCAAGTACTTCTTTTCAAGATGTTGGTGGTGATTTAGTTGAGGCGGATCCATATCATTTTTTTGCTAATTTGTATAGCAAAAACGTCCTCGAGTAGGGACTTCTTCTTCCTCTAACATTCCCCTGGAGTTAGAAACATATTTCAACACTACTTTTGAATGGGATCAAAGTAGTTCAAATCCAAATGATTTTGATGCTTTAAAGTGGTGGTCAAGAAGAAACGAAAGTTATCCTATACTCTCTATAATTGCAAAAGAAGTCTTAGCTTCTCCCGTGTCAGCGGTGACGGTCGAATCGGCATTTAGCATTGGAGGAAATGTTTTGGATGAAAGACGTTCCCAACTAACGGTTGAAAACTTGAAAAATCAACTATTACTTGGGAATTGGGTTAGATCGGAAAAGACAGAACAAGATATGCCTTATGAAGAGGATACACTTGACCCAAAATATCAATACGATGTGGATGACTCTACGGGAAGTGAGTGAGGATTAGATTAGTTTTTAATTTTAATTTTTTAGATTAGGTTTATTTTTATTGAATTGTAATAGTTAGGTTGAGGTAAATGCTCCTAAATATCCCCCCTTAATTATAAAAGGGTAAGGTTGGTTATCCCCCTCTTTGTAATTTTATTTTAATTAATAAAATTTAAGGGTACCGTCCCTTTTTCTTTTATACACTTTCGTTTATTTAAAAAAAAATTAAATTTTATTTCTTTCAAAATTCATAACTTTTTTTATATAACTTTTTGCAAAAAATGTATGTATTAAACAAAAGTCTAAAATGGTCTTCTTTATCAAAAAAAAAAAAAAGTTAACTTTTTATAGAACTTAACATAAACTGTTAAAAATCTGTTAAAAAATTAACTGTTTTCTTCAAAAAAAATTGTTAAAAACTGTTTTTAAAAGAAATATTTCTCAAATAGCTTTGCTTAACAAAAAAAAAATAATAAAAAAAATGTTAAAAAAATTGTTAAACACACTTTCCGTTAAAATTTCATTTCTTTAAAAATTCTTAACTTTTTTTTATTTTTTTTCAAAAAATTCACTAATAACTAACATCTCAATTCAAATAGTATTCTTCATTCAAAAAAAAAAAAAAAAAAAGAAAAAGAAAAAAAGAAGGCATATAGAGTACAAAAGTTAACAGAAATTGTTAACTATTCCGTTAAAATGACTAATCTGAAAAAAAGGCCTTCAGTTAACCGTTTTAGCCGAATAAACCGTGTTAACCAGTTATAACCGCTAACCGCAACCGTTAGTACACGATTAACGGTTAGGTTACGGTTAAGACTTAACGATTTTTTTAACCGGCGGTTATAACCGTTAACCGGCGGTTATAATCGTATGAACACGTCTATCGCTCTCCGTATATACTTTGGGTTGCGATCGGGGTTTGTTGTGAAGATAAGCTCTGACGGTCGAGATTTCTCTGACGCATGACGGACTCTACGGCACCGGCGGAACCAGGAATAACACGCGATGAAGAGGAGGATTCACCGGAGGAATTGGGACCGCGAAAAAAAACACACTGCCCTCCAGGATCCATTTTTTGTGTTTAATAGAATTTGGATCGAGAAGATTGAGGGTTGCGAGGAGGATACGAGAGAATGAATGAACGAGGGAGAGGAGGAAAGGAGGATAAATGAATCTGAAAAAATTTATATGGGCAATTAATTACCAAACTGGCAAACTTAATTACATGGAACTCGCTAAACGGTGCAGCGAGTTTGACCTGTCAAAGTCAAAATCGCTACTCGGTGTAGCGAGTTTTAAAAAGCGAGACCTTTTGGGCACAAGTTTGAACAGTAAGTCATTTTGAAAAATAAAAATTTAAAAGTGAATTAAATGAGAAAAAAATCGAAATTATAGAATGCCGTAGACAAAAAAAAAATAAGAAAAAAAAAAAAAAAAAAAAAAAAGGAGGAAAAGTCGCTATCTATCTATATATTAAAGCAGGTCATCCGATGAACAGTTCAAGCGCCAAAAATTTTGCCAAAATTTGAGTGGCACTTTTGTAATTACTCTCTTAAGTTGTGGCAAAATTGAATCAGTACATTACTTCCTTTTATATATATAGAGAATATATAGAGGTATAGAGACAGAGATAGCGATGTGGGATTAAATCAACCAATGTCCTTAAGTTTTGTTACAAAAGGAATTAATCCCACATTGCTATCTCTCTCTATATATCTCTATATATTCTCTATATATATAAAATTTTGGTAAATCAAGTCAATTGGTTGACTGATCCAAAGCATGCCTCCTGACCGATCCAAACCAAGTAAATTGGTTGACCGATCCAAAGCATGTGACTTGGTTGACCGGTCACAAGAATCGGTTATGACAAGGATCGGTAAATCATTGACATGGTGACCGGTCAATAATAAGTGAATAACCGATCCAAATCAGGCCACAACCCACAACCTATCCAAACAAATAAGACCACAACCCACAACCGATCCAAACAATCCAAACACAGGCCTTGACCGATCCAAATATAGGCCTTGACTGAAAGTAATATTTATTTTTGAAATGAATAATATAATTTTTTATAAAATTATATTTTCTAAAGTATTTATTTGATATGGAAAAAATAATATTTTTATTTAGTTTTCTTTATTAATAATTATTATTTTATAATTTAAAGTGAGACGAAGTTTTTACTTTGATTTGTTTGGATAGAGGGAAAATTGTTTTTATTTGTTTGGTCGGTTAAGGGCCTTAAGGCTTTTGTTACTTTTGATCGGTTAGGCAAGAGAAAAGAGGAAAAATTGACTGGGTTTGTTTGGATAGGTTGTGGGAGGAAAATTGATAGGTCAAACTCCAAATAAATAAAAAATTTACAAACTCCGTCTAACTTTAAATTACAAACTAATAATTATTAATAAAAAAACTAAATAGAAATGTTATTTTTTTCAGAAGTATATTTTTTAAATTATTTATTTGAGATGGAAAAAATAATATTTCTATTTAATTTTCTTTATTAATAATTATTATTTTATAATTTAAAGTGAGACGGCGTTTGTAATTGGTCTGGGTTGGATACAACCTTAGTTGGATCGGTAATGGGCCAAATGACTATCAGTACAAATTAATATTTGTACCGATATAAAATCAAATCAAGTCCCTGCCTTGCCTATGTCCTGCTTAACCGATTGCCTTTGCCCTTAACCGATTGCCTTTGCACTGCTTAACCTAACCGATCCAAAGTAACAAACCATCAGTACATATTTCGTCTCATTTAAAATTATAAAATAATAATTATTAATAAAAAAATGAAAAAGAAATATTATTTTTTCCATCCTAAATAAATACTTTAAAAAATATACTTCTGAAAAAAATAATATTTCTATTTATTTTTTTTTATTAATCATTATTAGTTTGTAATTTAAAGTTAGACGAAGTTTGTAAATTTTTTATTTATTTGAATCGGTAAGGGGGCAAGTGGATTGGTAAGGGACAATCGGTAAGGGGGGCAAGTGGATCGGTAAGGCGGAAAGTTACTGACCGATGTAAAACTTTATTCTTTAGTCTTTCTTATCCAACTTCATTGACCATAAAACGACATAGACTAAAATATGGAAAATACTATGAACGGAACAAAGGGTTTCAACACTATAAAAATCACACAATGGTTGATTCTTTTTTTTTTTTAATTCCTTTATTAATAAATACTGTCACATCTCAAGTAAATGAACATTTTTTTGCCTCTAAAATTAATGTTTGTAATGTAATATTAATTTTTAAAATATTCATTGGGATGAAGGAAGTAATGCTCATTTTTTTGGATAAAAAATGTAGTATTATTTTTTGGTTATTCATTTTGGGTTGAAAATAATATTTATTTTTGAAATGAATAATATAATTTTTTATAAATGTATATATTTAAAGTATTTACTTGAGATGGATAAAATAATATTTCTATTTAATTTTTTTTAATAATTATCTATAGTATAAATTAGAGTTGTCCACCTCAGCATGAACAGTTCTATGAATAGTTCCAATGGCCATATTTTCCATTTTTACTCACTATTTTGTCCCTTTCCCATTTTGTCCTTAAATTTTGCCATTAAAAAAAAAGTTTTTTTTTAATTACAAAAAAAAAAAAAAACGTGTCCTCGGACACGGGCTTATTCTAGTTATTTTATAATTTAAACCGAGATGAGACGAAGTTTGTTCCATTTGCCTTTGCCTTTACCTTTACTGTTCAATTGAACAGATTAGAAATAGTATCAAAACCGGTTGACCCAATATGCACAAATCACTAAATCACTAAGTAACCGGTTTATCCAAATCTCACCCAAATCGGTAAGGTAAAGCCCAAGAGTCACTTGACCCAAATCAATTCAGTAAAGGAAAAGGTACAAACTCCATCTCACTTTAAATTACAAAATAATAATTATTAATAAAAAAACTAAATAGAAATATTATTTTTTTCATCTCAAATAAATACTTTACAAAATATACTTCTATAAAAAATTATATTATTTATTTCAAAAATAAATATTATTTTCAACTTAAAAAGAATAACCAAAAAATAATACTATATTTTTTATAAAAAAAAATTAGCATTACTTCCTTCGTCCCAATGAATATTTTAAAAATTAATACTACTTCATTCGCCTCTAAAATTAATGTTTGTAATGAAGCAGAATTATTTTTTTAAATATTCATTGGGATGAAGAAAGTAATGTTCATTTTTTTGAACAAAAAATGTAGTATTATTTTTTGGTTATTCATTTTGAGTCAAAAGTAATATTTATTTTTGAAATGAAGATTATAATTTTTTATAGAAATATATTTTTTAAAATATTAATTTGAGATGGAAAAATAGTATTTCTATTTAGTTTTATTTATTAACAATTATTATTTTATAATTTAAAATGAGAAAGAGTTTATACCTTTAGTTTGATTTCAATAGATAATCCGGTAATTCATATCGGTAAGCCTGTAGGTTGGTTTGGATCGGTAAGCCTGTAGTAGGTTGGTTTGGATCGGTAAGTCAATATCATATGTCAAGCCAAGTCTGTGTGAGAATTGTATTTCTTATTCTCTTTCTCTTACTGTCTCTTTCTTTCTTTTCTTTTCTCTTTCTTTTTTTCTTTCTTTCTTTGTCATTTTAATTTTGATTATATTTCTTGAATTATTATTAATATTAAAAATTAATTTTTTAATCATTTATAAATTCAATATATTTCAAAACTAATTTCTTAAAAAGTAAAAAAAAATTCTATGTCAAAAAATGAATATGTCTTCCTTCGTCTCAATGAACATTTAAAAAAATACTACTTTATTCGTCTAAAAAATTAATATCATCTTAATTTCATATTTTGAGACGAATGCACTAACATTAATTTTAGAGGAGAATGGAGAAGTATTAATTTTTAAAATATTCATTGGATGAAGGAAGTAATGCTCATTTTTTGGATAAAAAATGTAGTATTATTTTTTGATTATTCATTTTGAGTCGAAAGTAACATTTATTTTTGAAATGAATAATATAATTTTTTATAGAAGTATATTTTTTAAAAGTATTAATTTGAGATGCAAAAAATAATATTTCTATTTAGTTTTTTTTATTAATAATTATTATTTTGTAATTTAAAGTGAGACGGAGTTTGTAGCTTTGGTTTGGTTTGGTTTGGATCGGTTGTGGCCCGGTCTGATAATTTGAACTCGCTATCTAGCGAGTTCAATTTTTTTATAATAGCATAAATTTAAATAATATTGAGCAAATTTAAATTCGCTACACCGTGTAGCAATTTTAACCGAAAAAATTATAAACTCGCTACACCGTGTAGAGAGTTTCAAATGTGGGTTATTTTGAGATTAAAATTTTTAAAATAAAATTATTTGAAAAAAAAATCCATATTTAACCGTGCATCGCACGGGAGTACTGCTAGTTAAACGAAACGTCAAAACCCTATTCTTAACAGCCGGCATATCAAATCCCGCGCCCGTACCCAATTTGAAACACAAAATTTCCCTTGATTTAATCCTCTTCCCTCCATTATCTTCCCGCCCGCTCCCTTTACATAAATCCCGCTCCATCCCCACAATTCTCATCCGTCCCCACTCTCTCTCTCTCTCACACACACACATACACACACGCCCCATTCTCACAAACCCCCATCACAAACTAGCCGCCATGAACCGCCGCATCAGAAGACCTGTCTCCAAGTCCGACGAGGCATATCTCCGCTACCTAAAGCCAGGTGCCCTAGCTCAACTCCGAGACTCCAGAATCAATGCTAGATCTCATCGCGCCGCCGCCAAATCCCAGATCTACCTCTACCGTGCATCGTCCTCCCCTTCTTCGTCGCCGCCGCGGTCTCCGATTGCCGGTCAACCACAGGCGGCTGCGTTAGACGATGTGCCTTGTTTCGTGGGGAGGATCTACGGCACCAGATGCCCTCAGAGGAAGAAGTGTGCGGCAGCCAAGTCAGTCTACTTTCTAAGCTCGAGCCCTTCTATTCCAGCCTCGGACGCTCCAGATCCGATTATAGATATGTTCAGTAATGATTTTCTAGTTGCTCATTGATTTAACTAGTTCAATTCGTGGGGATTTTTTTTTCTTATTTTTACCTGCTGTAGATTGGCACTTAATTCTAGATCAATTTTGCACTTCCTTTACTGGATTATGTTAAAAAATATGTTAAATTAGGGCTCATACAATCATCATTAATAAATACATTAAATTGGTCCTTTGCAGTATGTTTTGCTGAATGATTGTTCTATCTATTAGTGTTATGTCTTATTAGGTAAAATTATTGATTTGTTAATATGATTCCTGTATCTTAAATCAATTGAGTTAAATACAGTTGTTTGATCGAAATCTCGGGAAATAATTGGGTTTTGCCAGAAGGGGTTAATTGGTGTTAAGTTATGCTACATTATTAATTTTCATCTTAATTAATGTATATTTATGGTACTTGCTTGGTTCTGTTAGATTTCAGAAATCATTGGTACTGCATTTGTTTGTGATTGCATATGTGATTGTGTGACGCCAGCTACTGACATTTGGGAGCGTCCGTTCCCAAGGGGGGAGCGTTTGCTCCCGCTTTCCAGCAGTTTCCTAATTACCGTGAGTCTTTGTTTTAGCATAGAGGTTGTTTTGGAGAAGGATTGTGTTTCCTTTCTCTGCAGTATTTCCTTTTTCCAAAACTCTTGTATTATTTATATATCCTCCTTTGGTGAGAAGAATAACAAGAACAAACTTTACCCAAATCAAATTTCTACATGGTATCAGAGCAAAACATACACAAGTTCTAGCAATGGCCGGTAATGGCATATGCGGTGGTGGGGATGCTCCGCCAGCCCCTCCTCTAAAAATCGAGTATAACTCTCCTTTCTACTTTGGTCCTCAAGATTGACCTGGCGATTTCATAACCCCTACCCGCTTCCGTGGTGATAACTATGATGATTGGGCTGGTGATATACAAATAGCTCTCGAAGCTAGACGCAAATTTGGTTTCTTGGATGGATTTATTTCCTCCGCCGTTCCTCCTTGCACCGAGTCAGATTGGAATACCATCCATGCTATGTTGGTTTCATGGCTCATGAATACTATTGATCCTGAGGTTAAAAGCACTCTCTCCAAATATAGAGATGTTAGACGTTTGTGGGAGTCCCTTAAATCTCAATATGCGTTGGTGGACGGACCTCGCATTCAACAACTGAAGATGTCGATCGCACGATGTGAGCAGACCAAGACCATGCCTGTGGCTGTATATTTTGGTAAGTTGACTGGATTGTGGGAATCACTACATAATTACGAGCCGCTTATAGATTGTTCTTGCTGCGACAATTGCACAGCCGGACAAAAGCACGCGGCACGGAGGGCGACATGACAACTTCATGAATTTCTCATGGGTTTAAATTCTGAGTATTATGCCTCTCTTCGTACTAACCTCTTGTCTCAGGATCCCTTACCCACTCTAGATTGTGCTTATCAGTTAGTAGCCCAGGCTGAACGAGTACGTCTTGCTAAATCGGTTCTTGATGACCCTTTGGATGTTGTCGGCTTCTCCCTCAAAACTGGCGGTTCTCGTGGTTGTGACAAACCCGACAAATCCCATCTTACATATATTCACTGTCAGAAAAAGGGTCATGATGTTTCTTCTTGCTTTGAATTTGTCGGCTATCCAGAATGGTGGGGAGATAGTAGCAAAACGGGTTCTCGTGGTGGCAGTCGTCCCCAACAAGGCCGAGGAAGAGGAACCGCTCGAACCAATTCGGCCGCCCAAGTCGGTGCTGCCCAAGTCGGTGTTGCTGCTGCCGGTGCACTCCCCTCTGCCTCTTCATCTCTATTTACTGCAGAACAGTGGAATGCTTTAGTTGGTCTAGTTGGTAACACTCGTATTTCGGATAATCGTCTTCATGGTACGTTTGATACATCTTCTTGGATCATAGATACGAGGACTTCCAATCATGTGACCGGAAACGCTGCTTGTCTCTTTGAGTCTTACTCTATACAAGCTTGCCCTGTCAAGCTTCCTAACGGCGCTTCCGTGTTTGCTCATATATAGAGGGATCTGTTCGCCTAACATACACCCTTGTTCTTCATCATGTCCTTTACATACCAAATTTAAACTGCAGTCTTTTTTCTGTTTCTCAATTGTCTGATGAGATTCATTGCACTGTCCATTTTAATGCTTCCCTGTGTGTGTGCTATACAGGACCAGTCGAGGAACCTGATTGGAACGGGTGTTAGGCGGGATGGACTCTACTACATTGGGGGCGCACCTTCTGCTTGTCACGTCTCTGTCAATAATGCATCTGCTTTGCTCGAGTTGTGGCATAACCGTATGGGGCATCCATCTGAAAAAGTAGTGAAACTTCTTCCTCTGGTCTGTCATCTGTCTGGTAGTCTTCATCAACCTTGCGATGTTTGTTTTCGTGCAAAACATTCTAGAGATAGTTTTCCTATTAGTGAGTATAAGTCTACTAGAATTTTTGAGAAAGTTCACTGCGACTTGTGGGGTCCTTACACTCATGTTTCCTCTTGTGGTGCTCGTTATTTCTTGACTTTGGTAGATGATTACTCGCGTGCTGTTTGGATTTATTTATTAGTTGATAAAATGGAAGTTTTTCTTATGTTTATGGCTTTTGTTGCAATGGTGGAACGACAGTTTTCTCAACAAATCAAAATTGTTCAACTTGACAATGGCACCGAGTTTAACTGCTTGTTTGATTATTTTCTTTCCTCTGGCATTCTTTTTCAAACATCTTGTGTCGGCACTCCTCAACAAAATGGGCGTGTCGAACGCAAACATCGCCATATTTTAAATATAGCTAGAGCTTTACGATTTCAAGCCCATCTTCCCATTTATTTTTGGGGCGAAGCGGTCCTTACCGTTGCTCACTTGATCAATCGAACCCCTCCCCCCTTGTTAGATAATAAAACTCTCTACGATATCTTGTTTGGCAAAGCGCCCTTGTATGATTTGCTTCGAGTTTTTGGTTCGATGTGTTATGCTCATAATCAACATGCTAGGGGTGACAAGTTTGCTAGTGGTAGCCGTAAATGCATCTTTGTGGGTTATCCTCTTTGTAAAAACTAAAAAGGGGTGGAAGCTGTTTGACCTCGAGACCAAAAAATTCTTCGTCTCCCGTGATGTGAAGTTCTTTGAGACTGTTCCCATACAGTGATTCTACCACAGTTTCCCATGTCCCGGATTCTGTTGATATTCTGGCCGAGGAAGATGCGTTTGGCAGCATAGATTTTCCTGTTGAAGAAGACTCCGTTGCACCTTCTGTTGAACCTACTGTAGCTGAGCCCGTTACTTTACTTGATGAACAGGAAGAGGTTGCTCCTATTGTTCCTTCGGCATCTACTGAGGCTACTGCTCCTTCTATATCAACTTCGGTCCCTTCTGATGAATCTGGACCCGACACTCTAGGGAGGGGTATGAGACAGAAAACTCCTTCAGTTCGTCTCCGCGATTATGTTGCTCTCACTGCTTCTTCTTCGAGTCCCTCTCCACTTTCAATCGGTTCCTCAGGTACTCCTTATCCTATAGCTCACTATATAAACTGTGATCGTTTTTCTGCAAAATATCGCACCTTTCTTGCATCTATTACAGTGGATAAAGAGCCGACATCCTTTTGCGAGGCCATGGCTCATGATGGTTGGAAACAGTCAATGCAAGAGGAAATTCGTGCCTTAGAAGATAATGGCACATGGTCTATGGTCTCCCTGCCTCCTGGCAAACGCGCTCTGGCGGTGTCAATGGGTCTATAAGATCAAATATAATTCTGATGGAGTTGTTGAACGGCTCAAGTCTCGGTTAGTCGTCCGTTGCAATCATCAGAAAGGAAGGTGTTGACTATACAGAAATCTTTGCTCCTGTGGCTAAAATGGTCACCGTTCGGGCTTTTCTTGCTATTGTTGCTTCCAAGAATTGGGAATTACATCAGATGGATGTTCACAATGCCTTCCTGCATGGAGATCTAGCAGAGGAAGTTTATATGAAACTAGCTTCGGGTTTTGAAGCATCGAAACCCAACACAGTGTGTCGTCTTCATAAATCCCTTTATGGCCTGAAGCAGGCTCCTCGGTGTTGGTTCGCCAAGTTACTGGCTTCTTTGAAGACTTATGGCTTCCTCCAATCCTACTCCGACTATTCTCTGTTTACCTTCACGAAAGGAACGATTCAGATGAACGTGCTTGTGTATGTTGACGATCTCATTATTGCCGGGAACGATTTCGCTGCCTTACAAACCTTCAAAAAGTACTTGTGTGAGTGCTTCAAGATGAAAGATATCGGCTCTCTAAAATACTTTCTTGGCATTGAAGTTGCCCGTAATCCTTCTGGCCTGTTCCTGTGCCAACGTTAGTACACATTGAATATTATTTCTGAGGCAGTCTTACTAGGCGCAAAGCCCTCTGGCTTTCCCATTGAGCCAAATCATAAGCTTGGTGTAGCTACCGATGCTCTCTTGGATGATCCAGAACGTTATCGACACCTTGTGGGACACCTCATCTACTTGGCTGTCACTCGGCCGGACCTTGCTTATTCTGTTCACATTTTGTCTCAGTTCATGAAAGAACCCCGTTCCGAACATTGGGAGGTTGCTCTACGGGTTGATCGTTATCTCAAAGGTGCTCCCGGTCAAGGCATTCTTCTTCGCGCTGAAAGCGATCTAACTCTTCAAGGATTGTGTGATTCGGATTGGGCTGCTTGTCCTATCACCCGTCGCTCCCTAACTGGATGGCTTGTCTTTCTCGACCATTCCCCCATCTCTTGGAAAACTAAGAAACAATCCACTGTGTCTCGATCTTCTGCTGAAGCTGAATATCGCGCCATGGCAGCTCTTACATGTGAATTAAAGTGGCTAAAGGGTTTGTTGTTGAGCTTGGGAGTTCATCACCCCAAGGCTATTCCTATCTTCTGTGACAGTCAATCTGCTCTTCACATTGTCAAGAACCCTGTTTATCATGAACGGACGAAGCACATTGAGGTTGATTGCCATTTCATTCGTGACGCCATCTCCGATGGTCTTATCTCTCCTTCTTACATTCCTACCAAGACACAGTTGGCCGATATCTTTACTAAGGCTCTCGGGAAACAACCGTTTGATCTTTTGCTTAGCAAGTTGGGGCTTCTCAATTCGCACGCTCCAACTTGAGGGAGGGTGTGACGCCAGCTACTGACATTTGGGAGCGTCCGCTCTCAAGGGGGGTGGGGGGGAGCGTCCGCTCCCAGTAGGCCAAACTACGTTCCTTTCTCTGCAGTATTTCCTTTTTCCAAAACTCTTGTATTATTTATATATCCTCCTTTGGTGAGAAGAATAACAAGAACAAACTTTACCCAAATCAAATTTCTACAGATTGCTAACATTAATTTGGTAATTAGTGTCTTACTGTTGTAAGTATAGATGGATAGATATCATATGGTCTATGGAATAATTTGTTGGTTAAACATCTTCTCAAAAGGTAATTCGAAGCGTTGAACTTGAATGGGTTATATAATTTGATGATTGCTTGACTAGGTGCACATTTGATACTAGCTCACCAATTAATGATCAATATTTATCTTAATTTGACGGTTCTGTCCCTTGAAGATCTGTTCTACTTATCCCGCGTGTGGTGGTTTCTCTTCCCAAGTTCACTACTACGCTTTCTGTTTTCGCATTTCTGTGGCATAGCCTGCTTAAATTTCTGCTTTTATTGTTTCTAAAACATTTGATACATATGCTACTTGAAGTGTGATGCTTTATGTGGAGGAACCAAGTTAGCATGTTGCTGTAGTTGCATTTCCACTGTTTCTTACTCCCTCCACACCATAATGAATGTAAATTTTTGTTCTTGATCATGTACAAAAATGGGAATTCATTATGAGACTGAGGGAGTAGTAATGTGTGGATGATGTTAATACACCGATGGATGATCAGACTGATTTTCTAGTTGCTCATTAACTGAACTAGAAACATTTTGTGGGAGATTTTTTTTTCTTCATTTATTCCTGTTGTAGATTGGTACTTCACTGAGTTAGATAGCTTGATGGAAATATTGAGAAATTATTGTGTTTACAAGAAGTGAATTAATTGCTTTATGTAACATTATTAATGTCCATCTTGCATAATGTATTTTTTGATAGTAATTGCTTGGTACTACTTCTTTCAGTTAGATTTCAGAATTCATTGGTAGTGCATTTGTGATTGTTAACATTAATTTGGTAATTAGTGTCCTTTGCTGTAGTAATTTTAGATGGATTAATACTCTATGAATATAGGAGCCTTTTGGTGCAGTTGCAACCCTATTGTTACTTGTAGGAATATAGGAGCCTTTTGGTTGCAATTACTGTCCGTCTAGTATGGAACTATGAAGCTTGTCAATGCAGTTGCAATTGTGCCTGAAGTAATGAAGAAGGCTTTTGTGACTGAAATGCCTGCTTTCTTTCCTTTTTCCGCTTTCTTTTTTCTTTAGGCAGTTATGCGGTAAATACACTATTATGAGTGGCTGTAGCCTGTAATATTGTTATGGAGTAATTAGTTTCCGGCTCCATTGTTTCATTCATATGCAGCAAGGCCCTGCCTGTGAAATCTGCCACTTTCAGTTGCATCATAACTGCATCTCAATCTTGTGATCCGAAATGCCAGGATGGATTTGTTTGGTGATATGATGTGCACAATGAGTTCTGAAGTTCAAAGCCTTTATATTGGTTCATTGGTTGGTTGTGCTATAGTCTCAACTGAACATTATGTTCCTTGCCAGTTGTAGAATGGGTTGTGCCACGTTTTTGTGGTGATTGTGTTTGGGTGATTGCAACACAATCACCGAAAACTCCATGTACTAAGACCTAGTATATGAGAAATCTCGCACTGGCACCCAAGGTGGTTGAGCTAGCTCAAGCGTCCGGACTTCGTCACAATGAGGATTGCAAAGGACATAACTCTAGGTGGCCGAGGATTGGAGACAACTACCTACCACTAGTACTTATAGGGTGATTGCAACGGGTTCAAATAGTTTGTGTATCATGCCCTATACCACTGCTGTTCAATGGGTTATGTGTTTGGAAAACACAATTATGAGGTCAGCTCTAATAACTGTGAGCCATTGAATTACAAGATCCTAACATAGTTTATGAATGGCAAAACTCATATTTTGGTCACTAAAGAAAACCTGTTTTTGCAATGCCCACATTGATGTTTATTTTGTTGTAATGTCCTCGTTCAAGTACACGATATTTGCAACGTCCTCACTTCGTTTACGAAGACGTCAATTTTGTTAACGGCAGAGGGGCACATGCTATCACGTAACTAACAACTGTTATATACTTAACTTTTCAGATCAAACACAACCACAAACTATCAAAAAGACAATACCATTTCATTTCCATTTCTTCAAATTCATATTAAAAACACCATTTTATGATGGATTTTCAATAACGAAAAGTTAAGTTTATAACAATTGTTAGTCACATGTTAGCATATGCCCCTCTGTCTCTGTCGTTAAAAAAAATTGACGTTTACGTTTACGGAGTGAGAGCAATTCAAAAATCGTGTACTTGAATGAACGAGGACATTGAAAAAAAAAAAACTTCATTGAAGACATATTGAAGTTTTAATGTGTAAATTATTATATTAAACCATGCTATAATTGGAATCTTTGATTTTCTTGGTTGAAAAAGTTGTTTTATAGCCGAACGATAAGAGGGAAATTGATCTTATACTTTTTCTATAAGAGTTGTAATGTATAAATTATCAGATTAATTTGTGATTATTATTATATTTTTTTATTTTTTAGTTGAAAAAATTGCCTTATAACTGAACTGTAAGAGGTGAATTAGTCTCATACTTCATCTATATAGGTTGTAATGTGTAAATTATTAGATTAATTCATGACTATTATTATAATTTTTGATTTTTTGATTGAAAATTTTGTCTTATAGCTATATTATAAGAGGTGAATTGGTCTTATTATATTCTTATACTTTAGGTATAAGAGTTGTGATGTATAAATTACTCTTATCAGAAAAATTTCACATGGCCGATCTAGCATGGAAAGCACACGTCAATATTTCTTGAAGTTTGGATTAAAGGCAGACTTTATTTTGGGTCACATTGATTCAAAACACATTCTGATCAGATTGGTGCACGAGGGTGATTTTAACCTGTTGTGGGCTAAAGAATCGTGGCACCTTGGACGCTTTCCTACGAGGGTTTTTCGATGGACATCTTCATGGCATCCGGAGAAGGAATCTCCATTATTTCCAGTTTGGGTGAGTCTATCGGGTCTCCCTATTCATATGTTTAATAAGTCAGATTAAGTCTTCCCGATAATCATAAAAACAACAAAAATAATACACAAAGACCTCAACAAAGGAGGGGAATCACAAGTTCTCAATAAAATAAGAATATCACAGGCTCTCACATATGGAGAGAAAAGCAACATCAGAAATACAATGAACATTATTTAGAAACTAGATTTAGAAAACAAAAAAATATATATGAAAATTAAAAATCTCATTTCACATTTATTAATTGCAGAACAACAATTAATAAATGTGAAATCGAGTTAAACGAATAAATAAAAAGTGATTAAGAAAATCAGATTGAAATTGATAATGGAGAAAAGGCTATGGAAGAATAAGATGAAGATAAAAGTTTTTGTTCAAGGAAGAAGATGGAAAAAATTATTCATTTTAGGAAAATGAGACTTATATACATCTAAAATAGAAGTTTATGGATATTATTATGGGATAGAAAGAGTATATTGAAAAATAATGGCCGAAAAAGGAAACATATTCTTTAAGCGGGATGAAAAAACATTCATCCGGTCAAATTAGACGGATATGATATTACTCCCTCCCTCTGTCACTAATTAAGGCTTATTAATACTTATTGCAATAATCTGTAATTTCATTTAAATAAACGAAAACAATATGTTAGGTTTATATCCAACAATAAAAAAGTGAGACGATCATTTTGGAACATAGGGAGTATCCTGTACACACAGAAAATTATGTTACTACATTCAGACTAACTCCATTTAGTCTTTATGTGTTGGGATGGCCAAACATATTTTGGTCACAGAAATCTATTTTTATTATAAAAATAAAAATGTGTGTACACTTGATCAAACATAACCTACTTCTTCCTCTCCCACTTTCAAAATACCAATTCATACTATCTTTATTTTTTAGAATATTGACATGCACTTCAAAGAAGAGATTTCTTTTTTGTGTCCAAATCGAATGAAAGTAGTCTCTATTTTTGGAAGAATTTTTTAATGATTTTTGGTGAAAAAAAATTTTAAAAAAATTTTTATTATAAAATATTTGATTTATATTCAAAAAAGAGAATTTTTTTAAATAAATTTCATATTTGTTTACATTAACTCATCATGAACAAAATTATAATATTCTTTTTAAATTTAAATTATTTAATTTTAAGAAAAAAATCAAAATCCAAAAATAACTAACAATGTGTTAAATGAATTTTTTTTCCCAAATACTACACTCCCTCATCAAACTCAACTCACTTCTTCCTCTCCCTCTTTCAAACTACCTATTTATACTACATTTATTTTTTTAGAATATTGGCATGCACTTCAAAGAAGAGGATTTTATTTTTGTCCGAATCAAATGAAAGTAATATCTATTTTTGGAGAATTTTTTTTTAATGATTTTAGGTGGAAAAAAAATAAAAAAAATAATTTATTATAAAATATTTGATTTATATTCAAGAAAGAGGATTTTTTCTGTATCCGAATCAAATGAAATTAGTCTCTATTTGTAGGGGAAAAAATTATGAATTTTGGTGTAAACAGTTTTTTTTTTTAAATTAATTTATTATAAAATAATTGAGGTCAAAGAATTTGAGAAGAAAAATCAAAATCTTAAAAAAACTAACATTTGTGTTAAATGAGAAATTTTTCCCCAAACAATCCACTCCCTCATCAAACCTAACCCACTTCTTCCTCTCTCTCTCTCTCTTTCAAAATACCAATTCATACTATCTTTATTTTTTAGAATATTGACATGCACTTCAAAGAAAAGAATTTCTTTTTTGTGTCCAAATCGAATGAAAGTAGTCTCTATTTTTGGATGATTTTTTTTTTATGATTTTTGGTGAAAAAAATATTATAAAATATTTGATTTTATATTCAAATAAGAGGATTTTTTTTAAATAAATATCATATTTGTTTACATTAACTCATCATAAACAAAATTATAATATTCTTTTTCAATTTAACTTATTTAATTTTGAGAAAAAAATCAAAATCAAAAAATAACTAACAATGTGTTAAATGAATTTTTTTTTTCAAACACTACACTCCCTCATCAAATCTAACCCACATATTCCTCTCCCTCTTTCAAACTATCTATTTATACTATATTTATTTTTTAGAATATTGACATGCACTTCAAAGAAGAGGATTTTTTTTTTGTCCGAATCAAATGAAAGTAATATCTATTTTTGGAGGAAACTTTTTAATGATTTTAGGTGGAAAAAAATTTTAAAAAAATAATTTATTATAAAATATTTGATTTATATTTAAGAAAGAGGATTTTTTTTCTTTGTCCGAATCAAATGAAATTAGTCTCTATTTGTAGAGGAAAAAAAATTATGAATTTTAGTGTAAAATTTTTATTTTTTAAATTAATTTATTATAAAATAGTTGAGTTGAAAGAATTTGGGGAAAAAAATTAAAAATTAAGGCATCCAATCAAAAGTACTTGATGTTGATTTCAATTTCTAATATCTATATTTATTCCATGAACGTAAATGACTAAAATATCATTGAAATATTTTCAAATTTAACCACTTGATTCATATAGAAAATAATTGACCAATGGGAGAATCACATAATGCCATGTCATAATAGTGTCATGGCTTAATGTGAGGGCATAAAATGTTTCTCTTTTTATATATTATATAGATGTTTAAATTTAATTAGGAATATTTTGAAAATGTTTTATTTATATAAAATTTAATGAAAGGTATACATAAATAACCTTACTATCCATCTTTTAAATATTTAATTTTTCAAATATAAAATAAATAAATAACTTTATCTAATAAAAAAACATTTAAATTTACAAAATAATACTAATAATTCATTTTAAGTACACTACTAGAAACTGGGTCTTTAGCGACGGAATTACCAGCAGCGAAATTATTCCTTCACTATATAGCGGCGAAAATGATGCAATAGTGACGGAATAAATTTGGCGTCGAAATTACCGACGGAATCTAATTCTGCCGCTGGATTCAGTAACTAAAAACGAATATTCGTTTCAATACCGACGCTAATGTGTTCACTGGTCATAACTTTACCGACGAAATATTCCGTCGCTATTTCTTTATCAGCGGCAGAATTAATCCGTCGGTGTTAATTTAACATTTTTTAATTTTTTTTTAATTTACCAACGGCGGAATAATTCCGTCGGTGGTAATTTTTTTTAACTTATCAGCGGCGGAATCATTCCGTCGGTGATAATATAATTTTGTTTTTAATTTTTTTTAATTTATCAGCGACATAAGTATTCCGTCGGTGATAACATAATTTTGTTTTTATTTTTTTAATTTATCAGCGACAGAATAATTTCGTCGGTGATAATTTAATTTTATTTTTATTTTTTTTAATTTATCAGCGGCAAAATAATTTCATTGGTGATAATATATTTTTTTTAATTTATCAGCGGCTGAATAATTCTGTTGGTGATAATACAATTTTTTTTATTTTTTTAATTTATCAGCGACAGAATAATTCCGTCGGTGATAATTTAAATTTTTATTTCAGCGACGGAATATTCTGTCGGTGAAATTAAAATTTAATTAAATTAAATGAAATCAGCGACAGAAATTTTCGTCGGTTGATCACCGGCGGAATACGATTTTCGTCGGTGTACACCAACGGGAATTGGTCTGCCGGACCACTGCGATGGGCTGCCAGTTGCGGACCACCGACGGAATAATTCCGCCGGTGGATGAGCATTATTTAGCGATGGAGTTGCTACTCTAGCGGCAGGATATTCCGCCGTTAAAACACGTTTTTCTGGTAGTGGTAGAGCCGTCAATTCGGGACAATGGGACGGGACAAAACTATGATATCCCGCTTCTACGCGGGACGGGACGTCCCAAATTTTTCACGGACCTGAAATTCCCCGTCCCGTCCCAAACCCACTTCGTGCCTCGGGACAAACGGGATAATGCGGGACAAGAAGACGCGATCACAATCTCCCATAATTATAATGCATGCATAATTAATTAAATGCAATTTACAAATAGGAAATTATTAAAATTTATCCACAAATGAAAATCACCCAAAATGTTAAAACTTGAAAGATGAAAACAAACTAAAGAACGGAGAATAATAATACTAGTAATTAAGAATGATTGATTAAAGCAAAATTAGGATAAATTTTATTTCTGTTTGAATAACAAATCTTCATTACTAATGAGTGAGTAGGGTACAAATCGTACTTGAGTGTAACTGAGTCTCTGACCGGCTGAGAAGAGAAGATGAGAAGGAGTGGTCGCTGGCTCGCTGATGTGATGGGAGAAGAAGAAGATTAGCGGCCGATGAGAAACGCCTAAACGGGAAGAAAATTTATGGATTTAGGTTTGTTGAAGAAGAAGTGGCCACTGAGTTAGAGTGTAAAAGTCACGCTTTTTCCTATATATTTTTTTTTGACTTTGGTCTAATGGTCTTAGACTATTGTCTCTTGGCCTTGGGTCTGGTGCGCCTAGATCGTGTTAAAAATAGAAAAAAAAAAGTAAAAAATTAAAAATTAAAAAATTGCGGGACGTCCCATCCCATTCCATCCCACTTTGTCCCGCGTCCCAAATGAAATGTCTCGAATAGGCCCGCTTTTATACCAGTTTAGAATATACTATCACATCTCATTTGTATAGCGGGACGGTCCCAAATTGACGGGTTTAATTTTAAGTCATAAATTTCTTGAAAGGACAATTAAGTTTGAAAAGAAAAGATAAAATAACTTTGAGGGGATAAAATATATGGGCCTAGGCCCAATGTTTTACACAGATCCATAGTAAGTTGTAATCATAAATAATAGGCCCGTTATTCCAATTCTATAAATATAATCCACCACTGTAGACTGTACGAAATGCGTCTCGTCTTCTTCCCCAAACCCAAACACATTCATATCGGCGTAGATAGCAAGCAAGCTCGGATTACTGACAATGGCGGAACCCAAAACAAAGTACGATCGTCAACTCAGGTACGATCCAACTCTCCCTCCTCACTCTATTTCCTTACACTTTATAATTTCTCGCTTGTTCTAACTTTATAGCCCCTAGCAACACTCAAAACCTCAAAATTCAACTACGATTATTCTCCGTCTGTCCCAGAAAGTTTGTTTTTATGATCAACTCAATGAAACTTTGACTACAATTGTATGAAAATCTGGTTATCCCGGCGCAGTTCTAAAAATTGTTATTGATTATTCACCGTTAAGAATACTATCAATAGCAACTTTAAAAATTGCAAAAGGATAATTAGGTTTTTGTAAAATTACGGTCAAAATTTGATTGAGTTGACCATGAAAGTTAAGCTGGGACAAACTTTACCGGACGGAAGGAGTAGCATTTTAGTGGAAACCTAGGAACATTATTCGTTAAGATTTTTCTTTGAGATTTCCATGTTTGATTGAAGTTTTGTTTTTGGTTTACTATTTAAGGCTTTTGTTAGTGGTATTTTTAATTAAAGCTAATTGGAAAATCTCCGAATTTGACTGGTAATTATGATCTGTAATTTGGTGAGTACTGCGAATAGGGTTTGAAGTATATAACCATCAAATCTTGAATAGTTGAGTAATCAGTTGGGAGTCAAAATTGGATGAAATGTTTTGGAACTGCTTACTGTTGTTCAGCATTTGGTGCTCTCTAAATATGTGCCCACATTTTGTCTTTCATTAAGATGGAAGCTGACTTTTATACAATTTTACGAGTAGCAGTTATAAGTAAGCTTAGTTTACGCATCATGCCACCGCAAGTGAGTATTTTCAGTTTTCACATTGTAGTAGGTGAAAGTGAGTTTGAAAATTCACTAGGGAAATGGCTTTAATTTATGAGTGCTTCTTTTTTAAAAAGTTACTCATTTAAAAATGGAGGAATTATCTTTTGTTTTGTGTGTGTGCAGGGGTGGGGGTTGTTTTATTCTTGTACATTCTGGATTATGGTGTTCTTGCTTTTGATACCCGTCTATGCAACCCCAAACTCTAACACAATGATTTGTACGCAGAATATGGGGAGAGCAAGGGCAGGCTGCACTCGAGAAAGCAAGTATTTGCTTACTTAACTGTGGTCCTACTGGTTCTGAAACTCTAAAGAATCTTGTTCTTGGTGGTATTGGAAGTATCACTGTGGTTGATGGTTCTAAAGTTGAAGTTGGGGACCTTGGAAATAATTTTATGGGTATGTATTTTCAGGTTTGAGTTTGTGTTGTATTTTCTATCGAAACACACTTTATTCTCTTTTGGGGTTTAAATCTCATATTTTAGATAATTAGATCTAACATTATTTCTTGTTTTTTTTTTCTTGGTAGTTGATGAATCAAGTCTTGGACAGTCAAAAGCAAAATGTGTTTGTGCCTTTCTTCAAGAGCTTAATGATGCTGTTAAAGCCAAATTCATAGAAGAGAACCCGGAGACATTGATCAACACAAACCCATCATTCTTTTATCAGTTTACCTTGGTTGTGGCTACACAGGTATCAATATGTGAGCCCTGTTTGTTTCCTCCTTTTCTTTTTTGTAGTGATATATTTTTTTGTTTTCCTGGCCATGGGAAGATCTGAGAATGGAACTGAGAGTCTTACCAGATTAGAACATTCTTTTAACTTTTAAACCTCTACATGGTGATTTCTAAGTCTAATGTATTCTTCATTTCGTAAATAAGAACAGAGAAGTGATTAAAATTTTCCAAGTCAGAAATCACTGAAACAAGCTCCTCTCAATCTGTTAGTGAATAAGTGGTGGCACGTACTTGTCAGGAAGTTGTAGTCTACACAGAGAATTGACTTTTAAGTTTTATCGTTTTGATAACTCTTGTTCTTTGCCTGTAATTTGGCTGCACTTCTTCTGAAGCTCTTTGATAATATATCTTTTACCTTCGCACCCTCACCACCCACGGGGAAAGCTTTGAAAACAACAAGCACGAAGAGTTGCTTGTCCAATTTCACTCGTTGAAACTTGAAACCCATTCAGAGCAAGGGATTTTGACGAATTCGACTGAGATAAATGATTTATCCAAAAACATCTTTTTGATCCGTTTTGTTGTTGTTGTTCTTCTTCTCCTCTCCCTCTCTCTCTCTCTCTCACACACACACACTATATACACACATGTATATACATATATCTATATTCACAATTCAATTGGGATTTTATGCATCAAATAACCTATTATGTTGTTACTTTTGGTGCTTTGATGCTCTAAACTTGACCTATGGCAGTTTTCTTCAAAGTTTTCACATTATTTTAATCTTCTCAACTATATGCTTCCCCCCTTTTATAAATCGTTTCTAACCACCCATCTTTGGTATCAGCTTGTAGAAGATTCTGTGGTGAAGCTAGATAGAATTTGTCGGGAGGCCAATGTTATGCTGATTTTCGCTAGATCATATGGCTTGACCGGAATTGTTCGGATCAGCGTGAAGGTAACGCTGTGAACTTATACTCGTTTTCTCTTAATTATGTTTTCATTACTTAATATTATAGATTATTTATTGGAATCATTACGGGCATCATGCAACTGTCGCCAATATATCAAATTTGATATGCATTTTGTAGTTCTCATAAGTTCAGTGAATATTTATGTCGGCAGGTTGTGCAGATTTGAAAATATTTTGGAAATAGGAAATTCCATTCAAATCGACTATCTGTGACACTGCCATGCTAGGGATTATAACTCACCTTATCAACTTCATGCAGGAACATACTGTTATAGAATCAAAACCTGATCATTTTCTGGATGATCTCCGACTAAATAATCCGTGGCCTGAGCTTAGGAGGTTTGTGTTAGCAATTACTTCTCTTCCTGGATTTTGACTCTTTTTACCATTTTCTTTCCCATCAGTATTATTTTTGGTTTACTGGATAAGTCATTTATATCAGCATGGAGTTTTCTAACAGTTCCATTGGCCTCAATATTAACATTCAGTTTTAAATGGATGTTTTTGGTTGTTTGTAAATTAAGGTATAGTGAAACAATTGATCTGGCTACGTCGGATCCAGTTGTCCATAAGCATACACCATATGTCATCATTCTTGTCAAAATGGCAGACGAGTGGACAAAAAGTCATGGTGGAAGCCTTCCTTCAAACAGGGAAGAGAAAAAGGAATTTAAGGTTTTAAACTCACAACGTTTTCCTCTTATCTTCTATCACAGTCTGCTAAGGTGGTCTGATTGGTACATTTGATCTCTTAGGAACTAATAAAAGCGAGGATGATTGATGTGGATGAAGACAATTATAAAGAAGCTATTGAAGCCTCATTCAAAGTCTTTGCTCCTCGAGGAGTTAGTAAGTTAATCTCTTTAATTAAGTTATACTCTCTCCGTCCCAATATAAAAGAGACTAATTTCCTTTTTTGGCGTCCCAATATAAAATAGACTTACCCAAACTAGACTATGAGACCCACTTGTCATACTCACAACAAAAACTCCCTACCCCACTTTCTCTCTTCTACTTTACTTTTTATACTTGCAATACTTACTTTTTCCTTAATCCCCGTGCATTCACATTTAGTCTCTTTTATATTGGGACGGAAGGAGTGTATCTGTTTTGTGGGCCTGTGATTCTGATAGTGAATGCTTCATCATGAACTGATCTCCTATGATGGATTTGTCGTTGATGCTTTTGGCATCCAAAACTACAATAGGTACACCAGACATGCGTTCGTACACTATCTTGAGAATGTTATGGAGTGCCAATGGGAATGATATTGATCAGATCAGTCTATGTAGTGTAAAGTATCATATTTTGTCAAATAGTGCTTAAAATTGGCATGTAAGAACGAAGAATTGGAACCTACAAGTTTGTGATTATCAATTATTGACTTATTGGCCCTCATTGGAATTTGCCATTGCAATAATAGTCATATTGTACCATCAGCTGTATGGCGTTGAAAGAATGAGACCTCATAACCAGATAACAGATGGTTCTTGAAATAGTAACAGCTTGCGAGGGTTTGGAGTAAATCAGATGGGAATCTGGACCTGGTAAACTCATGAGAAATAAAGGCTTACCCTGTGTGAAGGATTGTATCTGTTTGCATTCACATTTAGTCTCTTTCGTGTCCTAAAAGGATATAGAAAATATTAGCTGATTTGGATACAAGAAACAAATTACATGCATGAGGCAAGTGCCAAATACATCATCTATGTTTTTGGATCCAAAGCAAGGGAGATATCTGAAGTTAAAAGTTGGTATTCAGTGAGTTGAGTATTCACAAGAGGCAGTTTGTTAATCCGACCTTTTATGAAGTGTGTTAGTAACTTAATAGTGTGATACCTACTTATGTTTATGAGTTCTGAATAGTTAAATGAGCTGGTAGAGGTTTTCAGGAAGATGAGAGTAATCATTTATCAATAATTAGTGAGATGGCCACCAAATGATAAAATAGCCTTGTTCTTTTATCTATTTATTTAGTATGTTATTATTTAATATCATTTGCATCGCAGGTTCAAATTTGCGGCATATACTCGAAGATCCCAGTGCTGAAGTCGATTCTAGCTCATCAGATTTTTGGGTGATGGTTGCAGCACTTAAGGTAGTTGTTTTTGTCTTGTCCCTGGAAAAATTATGCTTACAGAGTATAATGCAGCTGGATTTTGTTTTCAGAAGAGCTCCCATTGTATCTGATAATGGTGTTTCTGTATGTCCATATTCTTGTCAACTGACCCTCTGGGTTAGCAAGCTGTAGATTTTCATCGAGATTCCAAAATTAAGCAAGCAACAAAAACATAGTTGGTCTGCTTATTTCTGGCTGACTAGTACATTTTATCATTGGTTTTGCCCTCAATCCCTCCGTCAGTGATAATTGAATAGTTGTACAAACCGCCAATATTTGATGCGGAACTTCACATGCTTTATCACTGTTCATTCTTTTTACTTTGCACTTGCTGAGATCCAAATAGAAAGTCTATGCTTTATATTGCATTTGGTTTGGATCCTGAGCTTGCATTCTGTATAGGATAGTACCATAGCTGAAAAGCACATTTTTGTTATTCCCACCCACCCCTCCCCCGCACCCGCCCTACCTCCTGTGAGCGCACTTAATGGAAGTTTGAGATTTTGAGGGCTTGTTGCAATATTTGCCACAACACTTGTCGAGTTACCTTGTATAGATACTGAAAATATTATCATTAAACTTCCACTGCTTATAAAATCACTACTCTTTGGACATGCACCCAAACCATGTTTGAACCGAGTAAGGAACATCATTGTATTTTTGCTTTAAAGATTAATCGAGTATGGTTTCATGGTTATAAACTTTTTCTTGAACTCTGGAACCTCCTAACTGTCCAGTTGTGCATTCTCTTTTTTGTATTGCAGGAGTTTATTTCTAATGAAGGTGGCGGGGAGGCACCTCTTGATGGGTCAATTCCGGATATGACATCTTCAACCGAGTAAGTGGTTATTTTTTCTAAAAGAAAAGCTGTCGTCATGTTTTTGAGTATCTAATATTATGATGAACATGATACTTCAAGATTGAGTTTCGCCCACTCTGTTGTAGGTTATATGTAACCCTGCAGAAACTTTACCAGGCGAAGGCTGAGGCTGATGTTATTGTGATTGAGCAACGGGTTAGAAACATTCTGAAGAAAATTGGTAGAGATCCTGGTAGCATCTCAAAGGCAACTATTAAGAGTTTCTGTAAGAATGCAAGGAAGCTCACCGTAAGTTTGCTGAACTAACGCGTTTTCTATTTATTTGTTGATTGTCCAACTATATATCAAACATTTACAAAGGTAGACAGGATTAAGTCCTTTTTTATCCTTTCCTGAAATATGCTACTCCCTCCATCCCTAAATGAATGTCGAAAAAAAGTTTCAAATTATTTTCGACATTCATTTAGGGACATAGGGGGTAGGTTTTATTTGTATCTCGTCTTTCACGCTTGATTTGTACAATAGTTTTTGTTTTATCATTGGTTTATTCTCTTGTCAGTTGTAACCACTCACCTCCCACTAATTTATTTATGATATCCATGATCAATTCTCGCTACCACACTATCAAGATTCTTAATTATACTCATCTGTCTTTTCAGGCTTTCGCTTTAGTGATTGATTGTCCAATAAAATCTATTAGGAAGATACTGAAGTAACGTGAAAGTTGTACATAGTATGAGACAAGTGGTTATGAGCACAATAACCACATTTGTAGTTACAGGTGGCGACTTTTTGTGGCATTTATGTACACTTTGACAGTAATGTAACATTACTCAATAGTTTATGTGAAATTTATGGATCACGATTCGATATATTTGGGGTGGATTGCAAAGGGTTAGTAATAGAAATTCTAGAATGTTGAAAGCACTCTTATATTGGCAGAAAATAATTCATAATTGGGTAATCTTGAGAGGATATAAAATTAACAGAAGGCACTTGTGCTTAAAGGTTCTTCAGTACTCTGCGAGGAGATATGAGATACCTGACTGTACCGATGCAAATATTGTGCAAGAACTGCAGGTAGAATGTCTATGTACTTTCATATTTATTGGAATAGTTACTTTTGTAGTGTTAAATAAGGACACATATTTGGAAAGATTTTGCATTGAAAATTCGCCAAGAAAGCCTTAGAATATGAACTCAAGCACTATAAAACCCCTTGATGATCTCATCATATTGCAGCATGAGTGCAAGTGTGGATTAGAACTTGTTTGATGATGGACGATTTAGTAAATTCTTCAAAAATAGATATTCATATTGGGACGAAACTTTTGGAAAGCTAGATGTTCATTTTGGGATGAAGGGAGTAGTAATTAAAACTAGCATGTAAAATGGATTACCTTAATGCTAAGCTTTTGAAAAGAGATGGCAGGGAGGTTCCCAAGTTGGGTTCCCCAAAATCACAAGGTATATACTCCTTCCGCCCCTGTATGATAATCCCAGGATTTAGTGGTCATTTTGATTGACTTTGACTAAAGATTTAGGATATAAAATAATTATCCAAATGAATTCTAAAACTTGTTATTGATGCACCATTCACCAATTCACTTCTCATATATTGTGGTTCCAACAATCCAAATAAATATAGCTCTGAGATGAGTGTAATGATAATGGTGATGTGGAAAACTTGAAAGTTGAATGTAATGTTTATGGTGATGTGGCATTATCATGTCGGTTGCTTCTGATTGCAGATTTCAAGTTTTGACTTTTATGTGTTACTTTTATTTCTAGGTATGCAGATATCGCCCCATTGAGGATGAGTTTAGCTCTCCAATCTTACCCGAATTGCAGAAGTATCTAACTGATGAGGAGTACAGGTATGAAATAGCTATATCGAGTATTTTGTATGTAATTCAAACTTGAGATCTGAAAAGTTACAGTGCCGTGAATATAACTAACAGCAGCAATGCCCCAACTTACATAACAGTTTCATTAAGTGTTCATCTGAGTGCATTTGGTAATTGAACAAGCTTTATGTTTTCCTTTTTCTCCGACTCGCAGTATTGCTGTGGGGTTTTATGTTCTGCTCAGAGCAGTCGACCGATATGCTGCCAACTATAATACCTTCCCTGGGCAGTTTGATGGGTAATACTTTGTACCAATCCCAAAGCTATTACTCCCTGTCCCAAAATGGATGTCCAAATAAATTTCAAATTTGCTCTTGATCAAGGGTAAATTTGATATTTTTTTGGACTTCCATTTTGGGACAGAGGGAGTACTAATTAGAAGCTTAATTCACTTTTCTCCTGATCTCAGCATCATGGCTGACTTCATCAATATTTTGCAGCGCGATGGATGAAGATATATCTAGATTGAAAAGTATGGCTATTAGCCTCCTCAGTGATGTGGGTTGCAATGGCTCAACCTTGACAGAGGACCTAATTAATGAGATGTGCCGTTATGGTGCTGCTGAGCTCCATGCAATCGCTGCCTTCATTGGTGGAGTTGCTTCCCAGGAAGTGATCAAGGTTGTCTCTGTGTCGCTTTGTCTCACTTTCTGCTAAGTTTCGATTGTACTCTGGTTTTTAATGAATACTCCCCTCCAACCCAAAATAAATGTCGCATCTTGAGTTTTTTGGGTCAACTTGATTGAACATTAACCAACATTTTATGAAAAATTGTTCATCTTCATGAAATTCTAAAAATAATTACTGATAGTGTTTCTATTGGTGTATCGAACCATTTTCAGAATAACATGTAGATAATTAATTTTTCATGACTTTTTTGTCAAAGTTCTATCAAGTTGACCAAAAAAGTCAAAGCGCGACATTATTTTGAGATGGAGGGTGTAACGATCCAAAATTTCATACATAATAATAATACTTAATTTAATAATAGAATAACCTCCAACGGCTACTAAAACCATAATTCAAAATACTAACCACTATTTGAAATAAACTTAAATGCTGAAAACGGTAACAATCTCTACGGCTAGTACAAACCACTAGCTCAAAAATACTTAATGTTCTAAAATAATTATTTGAACTCCAAAAGCCGCTATTTCATCAATACGCAGCCAATCCACTCCATTCATTTATTACCTGGGAGGGAAAGAATATGAAAGGGTGAGCGAACAAAGCTCAGTAAGTTCATACGGGGTCTCTTCGGTTTCTAAGAAGAGACGACCGAAACGAACGGAGTTTAATAATATATCAATGAAAGGATAACATGTACAATAAATAGTTTTGGTACTGAGAATGTCAAAGGAGGTTACTTTTTCAAATAACAAGTAGTGGCACTTTTACAATAACCGATAGAACTTTACACACACTTGTCCGTCAATTCCAAGTAATTGTGCACCTTTAATCTAGGGTGACTCTGATACACCTATTCGGTGATCGTTGAATAAGAAGATCTACGCCTTTAATTTAAGGCGCCCCCTTATTCTGAATAAGAGAATCTACGCCTTTTATCTGGGGCGCTTCCTTATTCTGATATATCATGATAATCACATCTATAGAATTTAGGTCATTTCATTCGACTAGACCATTTCATTCTATAGTGGGGTCATTTCAATCGACTAGACCTTAGGTCATTTCAATCTGTCTAGACCAATTTATTTAACTTTGAGACCATTTCAATGCATGCAGGCCTTAGGTCATTTCAATCTGTCTAGACCAAATACATATAGAGTCCTCATCAATTGGACAATTTAACATCATATATTCATAGTGTTCATGGTACGAGAACACATAAGTCAATTTCAATTCACATAGATACACATTGAACAAAAACGCATCAATGGTAAGATATTCCAAAAACGTTCATAACGAGGGAATACAAATGAATAACTACCGGCCACTTGGTAGTATACAAATCATCAATAGGGAATTCTATAACAAAGGAAGATACATTCAAATACTTAATGAACGTAATCCCTTACCTTGGTCTAACTTCTTGTACAACTCTTCCCGTGCGTATCTACAACCACGAAAGAGTAACTTAGTATCACCCATTTGTCGATAACTATCTCTACTTAGTCAAACCTCATGCGTTATAATTTAACTTCTTTCCTTTCTTTATTTAGTAATCTTCTAGGTTTGGGAAAGTTTCTATTTTTGAAAACTTTTCTTATTCGGGAATTCCATTATTCTTGGATTTGTAATTTCCCTAATTATATGTTGATTTTATTTAGGGTTGTTCTCTTTTCTATCCTTTTCATACATCTTAACTCTAAAGTAGACTTTCCTCTTTTAGGATTTCCACTTAAGCCCTTCTATTTTTGGTTAATTACTAAAAGGTCCTCCATCTTTTAGGTATTTGCAAAACAGTCCCTCAACTTATGAGTATTTGCAAAATAGTCCTTCAACTTTTAAATATTTGCAAAACAGTCCTTCAACTTTTAAATATTTGCAAAACAGTCCTTTGACTTTTAAATAATTATGAATTAGTCCCTCGACTTTCAATTAATTACAGAATAGTCCCTCAGCTTCCAATTAATTACAGTTTGGTCCTTCTGCAGCTTTAAACTTTACAGTTTAGTCCTTCAGTTAAGTTCTCCATCTAATTCCTGACTGTACAGTTAGAATTCTAATAATTTCAGCTTATAACTATTCAGTTTAGCCCTTTTTTAGTTGGAAACTTAACTGTAACCTTTTAAAATAACCCAAAAGCTTAACAATTTCAATCCAAACATACCTAAATACCCTACTGTCATTCGGCTGAACCATAAGATGCCCAAACATTATTTTTTTTTCCTTCTTTTCATCCAAGAATGATTAACATAGTAACTTAATTCAACTCAAGAACATAATTAGGGCTTTTACAACTTAATACTTTGAATTTCATAATCTTATTATTCAAGATTTAAGATTCAACATTAGGTTATACTCCTAATCATTAAACCTAGATTTTCCCATCATTATAATCATCAATCAATTCATTAAACTCCAAGATTGAATATTTAAAATCTAAGAATTATCATCCTAGAATAAAATAATTTTAAATCTTCAAAAATTCATAACTAATTCAATACTAATCCAAATTGAACGAAACGAAAGCCAGAATTTAGGGTTTTTCATTACCTTGATTTTTCGTTTAGAAGAATTGATCAAAAAGGATCAAGAGCTCGGCCGTTTTCCTCCCTCCTTGCGGCTGCTGCCCCTTAGGTTTAGGTTTAGGGTTTTTATTTTTCTTTGTAAATTATGAGGGTTATGGGAAATTAAGAAAGGGTTTTGGTTATTTATATTTGGGTATTACCTCCTTGGGCCCCTTTTACTTCACAAGCCCACTTACCTATCCCAATCTTAATTAAATCATCCAACCCATTCATTTAACATTTAATAGCCCAATTATTTAATGTTAGTTTATAATTGTAATTACATTAATTATTTTCTAATAAAAATAATTAAATTAAAAGTCTAAATTTTTTTTTTTCGGGTTCTTACAGAGGGACTATTATATAATCCCTCCGTCCCAATTTAAACTTCAAAAAATTTCCAAAAGGGTGTCCCATTGTAAACTGCAAAACCCCCAAAAGGAAAGTTTATAATACCTATTTATTCAATGGGTCTCACATGTCATACTCACAACAACTATCCACTAACTATTCACTACCCCAATTTCTATACTCACAACACCCTACCCACTTTCTATAATTTACAATAAAAACATTCCTCTCATATTTGAGTCAATTTTTTTTGACGTTTAAATTGGGACGGAGGGATACACCATTTCCCTTCCTTTACTCTGCTGTCAAGTGCAGTTAAAGTTAGTTCTGAGAGTCTCAAGCTAACCGAGGTTTATTTTTGCTCACTGCAGCTTATAACACGACAGTTTGTACCAATGTCTGGTACTTTCATGTTCAACGCCATTGATCACAAGTCTCAGTTGTTGTCTCTATAGTCTTCAAAAGATCCAGGTCTACACGCCCATAATGGGCATAATAACCTCAACAACTGATTGATGAGGTCTAAATTTCCTGGGGCTGATATGAGCTGCAATGGTTTCAGAATTTATCCTTGTGTTGATCAAATAGCTACAAATTTCACATGTGAGAGGCACGAACATCTGGCTAGTAGGGGCGAGTGTTTATGCAAATTTTTGTAACTACTCATTATCTGGCATACTAAAAGATGTTTTAGCTAATGTGGAAGATACGTGAATGATTGATTGAAGACTTGCTGGAGTTCCCTTGAAGAGGGCACACCAATGTGAAAATGTGGCGTTATGTTCATCGAGTTGCAGAAAGGTTGCAATTTTGCCAGCCTTCTTGGGGCTGTCAAAGGACTTTTACTGAACTGGTTTTTGTCACATATTTCTGGTGTGATTGTTAAGTACTGAAATATGTCTATAAGAATTTCTGCTGCACTCTGGCTTATCTGCAAGTGTATTCCATTTCCTTCAGTGTGTTTGCAGATTGTGAATAGGAAATATTTGCACTTGGTACTGTTTTTGTCCCAAAAATGACTGCCCCCCCCCCCCCCTTTTTTTATGAAAAACAAAAATTTGTACTCAGTATACATTAATGTATGCTTCGTTCGTATACATTTTGGGACATAAGGTATTTATTTTTTTAAAAAAGATTTCCATGCATACTGAACAATCATCCGTCGATTGTTCCCCCTAGCATTGCTCTAGCCTCTAGGGTTACTTTGCCGCCTCTTTGCTTCCTACACCGCAATGGCAGCTGCAAGAACCGAAATTTATGACCCTCTATCAGTGTTTTTGCTAGCCATATTGCTTCCTACACCCCGGCAGCAGGATGAGCTTTGTTTGCTGGATTATAAATGCTAAACTAACAACTCTCTTCTCCCACCGGTAACACAATTTTCAGTATCAAATCCTTTAAACAAAACACAATCTTAGTTGCCAAATAAAAAGACCCTTTTCCTTATCAACTCGGCCATTTCCACGATAGATTCAGCAAATACTTAGAGGTTCTTTTTTTCTTCGAAAATCCTGTAGTGATTCTCATTATCTTCTATGAATTACACAACATTTCTAGAGACAATTTACATAATGTATGAACTTCCCACAAGAAGAACTCCTTAAAGATGTTAGTACCCATGTCACATAATATTTTAATCGGAAAGGGCGAAACCCCCTAAATTTTAGTAAATAGAAAAACAATAAATAAAAGGGAGATTGACCGGAAAATTTTAAAAAATATCATAATGCCCGAGATGTTCCTTCACGATGCAAATCAGTAACTTTAACTAATCTTTACCATACAAGGATTTGTGGGAAAGAGAAGTATCATGTTTTTGAAAATAAATAAATAAATAAAATGTAGGAAAAAAAATTAATATTGTGATGAACATGATGCTTCAAGATTGAGATTCGCCCACTTTGTTGTAGGTTATATGTAAACCTGCATAAACTTAACCAAGCAAAGGGTGAGGCTGATGTTATTGTGATTGATCAACGCGTTATAAATAATCTGAAGAAAATTGGTAGAGATCCAGGTAGCATCTCAAAGGCAACTATTAAGAGTTTCTGTAAGAATGCAAGGAAGCTCACCGTTTTTTTTTTTTAATTTTTTTTTAGTAATGATAGATAAATTGCCCCGAGGCTACATCAAATAGCCTATAAATAGGTTTGTACATGTATTTAACAGGATTCGAACTCGCTAACTCCACTATTAAAGCTATTACCTGATACCATTAGAACTAAAGTTATTTAATAAGGAAGCTCACCATACAGTAAGTTCACTGAAATTCAGCATTTTCTATCTATTTGTTGCCTGTCTATTTATATACTCCCTCTGTCCCACTCCAATGTGGACCTATTTTTTTTGCACGAAAATTAAGGAAAAGTAGGAGAGAAAAATAGGTGAGGAGGTGTTTGTGAGTATGAAAAATTAAATAGGAGAGAGAATGAGTGGGAGGAATAGTTAGGAGAGAGAATGTTGTGAGTGTAAAAGTAAAGTATGAGAGAGAATGAGTGGGTGAAATAGTAAAGATTATTTGCCATTTTGGACAGTTCACACTAATGTGGGACGTCCCAAAAAGGAAATAAATCCACATTGGTGTGGGACGGAGGGAGTATATCAAAGGTAGATTCTCGTCGCCTTACTATCAAGATACTTGATGACATTCTGTTTTCTCTTTTCAAACTTTGGCTTTAGTGATTGATTGCGCAATAAAATCTTTTAGGAAGATACTGAACTAACATGAAAGTTGTACGGAATATACAGCACAATCCCCACATGTGATTACACTGGCGACTTTTTGAGGCATTTATGTACAATATGACGCTAATGTACCATTACCCAACTAATTCGCCTCTTCTCTGCGAGTGCTCGAGACTTTGATGGACGTTTGTCTACAAGATAGAACGAATGAACCAGATGCACCTCCGCACTTAACTCTTCCGATGAATCTTCCTATGCTTGGACAATATCACCATTGACTAGCAATATTGCTGTGGGGTTTTATATTTTGCTCATACACAGGCTCACAGCAATCGACCGATATGCTGCCAACTATAATGCCTTCCCTGGGCAGTTTGAAGAAGGCAACAATGAGAAGATACATGAATAACTGAAGATTTGCTGTAGTTTCCTTTGAAGAGGGCAACAATGAGAAGATGTGGTGTTATGTGTCACCCAGTTGCACAAAGCAATAGGAGCCGAAACTCTAGGTCCTTGTCTAAATCTCTAATTGTCAGCCATCTTGGGTTGTCATAGCACTTGTTGAACTGGCAATTTGTTATAAATTTCTACTGTGGTGTGGTCTTGCTAATTGCTGAAATATACTCCCTCCGTCCGTCCCGAAATGATCTTCCAATGGCTTATCTGCAAGTGCATTCCATTTTCCTTAGCATGTTTGCAGATTGTAACTGGGAATTGAAAACCAACATCCTGCTATTTCTAAGAAGTAACTTAACACTTGGCACTACCTCTATCTCAAAATGTCCATTTTTTACCCTTATTTTGGGACAAAAAGTTTTTTTTTTGATAAAAATTCCATGCATAACGAACTTTACTGGGGAGCATAGCGACAGAAGCTACGAACAAGTTCGGTGTGGTTGAAATAAATAATCCAAAACTAGAGTTCTTTGCAATTGGTACAACAAACAACCTGCAACTAGCGGTTCGCCATGTTTAATGAATAAATAACAATCAAAAGTTACAAAAATCTGTCTATTATGCCAGTAGATAAGCTCCAAATATTTGATGTTTAGCTTAGACTCATTTCTTCTTACACCACGGCAGCTGAAAGAACCAAAATTTATGAACTACCTCTATCAGTGTTTTCAGTAGCCTCATTGCTTCCTACACCATTTGCAGCAGTAGAAGGAGCTTTGTTTGCTGGATTATAAACGCTGAACGGACCAAATTCTCTTCTCCCACTGGCAACAAAATTTCCAGAATCAAATCCTTTGAACAAAAAAAAAATCTTAGTTACCAAAAATGACTTTTTACTCTTATCAACTCAGCAATTTCCAAGAGAGATTCAGCAGAGTAGTTAAAAGAGGTTTTTTTCTTTTCCCAAAATCACTGTAATAATTTTCTCTTACTGTGAATGACACGACATTACTAGAAACAATTTACCTAGGATTTGGACTTCCCACAATCAGAACTCCTTAGAGGTGTTTGTACCTGTGTCCCAAAATGAGTATCCATCTCTGTCATGATCTCATGGACAAAGAAAGATGGATACTTATTTTGGACAGAGGGTTACATTGAAATTAACCTTCTACAATCTACAATGACATTGGCATGCTAAACAATCTGTTTGGTTCAGTGGAATCCATATATCAAGGGATTTTTTTTTCACAAAAAGATAAATACTCTCTCCGCCCCATAATAAATGTCGCAGTTGACTTGTCAATTTTTTTTAAGGAAGGGGCTTTACTAGTTTGTACATTACCGGTCACTTGGGGCTGGCTATAGGAATCTGACAGGTTCTACAACACTGAGTCAAGATGGCTAAAGCAAGTCCCCTCTTTCTTCCCCTCCCCCGGCTTGCGAGTGCTCACTTTAAGGCACCACTCTAACCGTAACAATTGTAAATATTACTCCCTCCGTCCCAAAATGAATGTCCAAAAAATTCAATTTTGCTCGTGATCAAGAGTAAATTTGAACATCTTTTGGACATTCATTTTGGGATATAGGGAGTAATGCTCTATGTATTAGCTGAAACAAGGAGGATGTTTAAGTTTAAGAACAACGAGCCTGTCCAGGTAATGCAATTTTGAGTTAAAAGATTCCTAGAACTAGTGCAAGTGCAAGTAACAAGAACATGAAAAAGAAAGGCAGCAAATAGCAAAAGCTTATTCGATAGTAAAATACCTGTGTGTCACATCCCAGCCACCAGGTAAGAAACGTGGATGAATGGCTTCAACAAACACTTGTCTCCATCTCTGGCAAAATTGACGAACTCCATCTTCCCCATATTCCTTAAGCAGATAATCCACAACTTGCTTCCCGTGTGGTCCATGTCCTAATAGAGATAGCTTTGAATGATGGTTTGCCGGAGTGGGTCCAGTCTGGACTGAGCCAGTTATTCCGTTAGATGAGTTTCTACTAAAGGAATCCGCATCAGAATCAGAAATAGAATCATTTTTAGCCTCAGAGACTACATTTTCGTCCGTCTTCCCGCCATTAATATCAGTAACAAGGTCTTCCTCACGAACCACAATATCAGAACGTAAAGACGGGCTGTTTAAATTTGTATTTGTTACCATTATCTTTCTATCTTCTTGAATTTGTATCTCCTCTTTAATTATATGTGAACTATCTCGTAATGCACTTTCAGAAGGCAGCACAACAACATTATTGTTCTCTGGTTCCTTGCCTGAAATTATGCTCCTAGTTGAACGTGATAACGATATTCCTCTCTTTTTCTCAACCCGTCTCCTCTCGTGAGGGCTCATTCCAACAAGCAAAGCCCTTTCCAGGTCTTCCGCAGATATTTCCCTCCCTCCGTAATACTTTATGACAATCTGAAATGGAGCAAAAAAAATTGCATCTTTTAAAGGCTCAAAAAGTTGGTAAGTTTCCACTTGCCATGGCAAGCTAACTAGCACAAGCTGTAAGATAAGAGGATTTGATTCTAACAAAATATAACCTAATATTATATAACCTACATAAGGAGTAAAATTTAATACGCTGTCAAAACTGGAAACATAATTTCCAAAAAGAGATTTTGAATGGGACATCTTAAAAAGATGAAAGGAAGAAAAAAATGGGTTTGCAGCTAGATACATCAGCTACGAAAATGGATGTAAGAAGTGGAAAAAAAACTCACTTGAGTAGAAGTCAACAAGGATAAACATAAAAATAGTCAGAATCAGCCATAGATTAAAGAAAAGAACCATTCACTTCATCATACACGGTGTTCTAACTGCTATTTGTGCCACCAAGTACAAGAAGTAATAATTAACATGACATACTATTGCAGAAACATGGCAGCAAAAATATAATTTCACACCTGTGTCAATTCGTCATGGCGCTTGTGTGGCATTCTTGGTCCATGTCGTAAGAGAGCCATCGCTGCAGTTCGAAGCTCTAATGGAGACACCCCTGCGTCCTCGGCATTCATCCCTGACGTGGTAGATCCAGATATATCCTCTGTGTGAGTAGAATCAACCACTCTACGTATAAAAAGTGGTATTCCATATTCTGCCGCTATCTGTTTCTTATACTTCTCTGCCGCAGCATGTGCCTTCTCATGACAATCCACACAAACGAGGACAATATCATGAGAGCGGTGGCTTTTCAAATGCTCAGGGAAGTGCATTCTATAGCATGATGGTATTATTCGATAGCGTAAATAGTGATTTCCTTCCCCACACCCCACACATATATTCTTTTTACTTTGAATGTAGAAATCGTTGCCTTCATCTTCTGGGCGGCCTTTGGGTTCAAAAAGAAGCATTATGGCCGGTGGCTTTTCATCAACAATTTTTGCTAGATCTCGACTAAGATACCTGCAGCAAGAATTTTGCAACAAGAATTTACTATCATCCTGGATTATTCCAATATAGATGAAGAGGGGAAAAAAGAAGATTGACCAAGGGCACAATAAATTTCTCATGAAAGCATAACACTAACCATTCAAGCTTTTTTTGATCGCAGTAACATAGCAGGCGTCCATCATTTGCATAAATCCTACAATTGTGGTACACAGGAGCTTTGCAGGAAAACTTTTGAACAAACAGCTCTCGGGAAGCCTTTCGTGCGACTTTTTTTGCAACTTTAAATCCATTTTCCTTGGAAATGGATCGATTCACAACTTGCAGGTTTCGTTTAGACAACAGGGCATAGTTATAGAGAGACAATGTACATGTCCCATTCGGACCCAAGTGTTTCGTAAGAATTAGTTCAAAGAAATCATCAAGCTTGCCTATCTTATCTTGAAAGAGGTCATACAAGTCTTCATAATGACTCCAAACGATGGAAGATGGGGATTGAAGTGAAGAAGTAGGATTCATGGAGTCAACATCTAGATCAGCTTGTGATATGGTGTCATAAATCTCATCCTCAGTTTTTGGAACTTTTTCGGCAAGAGCTGCAACAGCATAATCTGATAATACATATCTCAAGCTCTCGTCATGCACACGAGCCTGAAATAAAATTTGAATATAAAGATGAGCTAAATGATTCAAGAGCATTTTATTTATTATCTCCTACTATAGTAAGATAAGAAGAATCAAAACATCAGGATAATCTAAATTAAGCAGTGCAGATGTCAAGGGAGAAAGAACAAGTTACAATCTGGATGGAGTTTGGTAGCTTTTAGAATAGCTATTGCATCAGCTATAGGCAAACGAAGTGTTACTTTGGTACGAAGACCTCCTTTCCATGCTATTTGTACTACATGGAATGAAATAGATTGTTGCATACCAAACAAGTAGTAAGAGTCCAGATAATGAAGAATGGAAATTTGCAATTTCCCTAAAAAAAAATAAAAAAAAATTCTCCTCCTTGTTCAAAGAAAAGATTGCAGGCACAAAACAGACAACATAGTACGGACACTTTTAATGCTCACCATCAAATCTCTCCAACAGCATATCCGCCTCACAAGATCCTGAAACTGTTAGGCAAAATGTAGAAGATTCAGTTTTGATATATCAGCCTCTACTACAATCTAAAAGCAGAAAACATAGGGCACTACCTTAGAATTGCTGAAAATGGGAGCAGTGCTTCCATGATCATTCAAGCGACGAGAGATTATTGAAGATGCAGCAGACTCCCCCGGAGAAGCTTCTATTTCTTTTGAAAAAGCTTGCAAGCATATTGCATTGGAACGCCGGCTAGCCTCGTGAACAAAATGGAATTTTTCATCCACACATGCCAAATTATCTGATGCACTACTATATTTAGAATTAACATTCTACGAGGAAAATAACAACATAGAAGGTTTTAGGCACTATCTTTAAGCCAAATTTGAACTGAGCAGGCAAGTTAAGTGAGAATTTAAGCTAAACTTATCCCCACAACTTATTGGGAACAAATTTCCTTTCTTTTTAATCTTAGTTATGGGAGTTGGAAGCTGAGAATCCGAAGGGCATCTTAGGGTTCCATGGTTTTAACAAGTTCATAAGCTAATCATTTTTGACAATACACTATTTTAAATAGATCTATGGAGCAAAACCAAATCAGTACAGTGGCATTAAGACAAATAAGGGGTCGCAAACCATGCAAGACATGAAGATAACTAAAATATTATCATCCTTTTTTACTTTGGCGATAAGTTCACGGATAACTAGAAAGGAAACTGATTTGGTTTACTTATGAAAAACTAATAACAAAAAGAATTTAACTTTGATAGAGAAAGGTTAAACCTTCACGCAGCTTATCAATAACTTTAAGTCTTTAACAAATCTTTAATATACAAGGATTTGTACGATATACCTAAGAAAAGTATCATGTTTTTTTAAAGAAATAAATAAAAAGAACTAGAAAAAATTTGAAAGTCAATAGGCCAAAGTTTAAAATAGGTTACTTTTTTGAGAAAAGAAAACAATGTAAACTATTTCTTGCGCGGGCGGAAGAAGTATATTTTATTCAATAACTGATTCAACCATAATTTATTCACCAGAAGACCATTGTTCACAACTAGAGAGATCGAGAGAGAGAGAGAGAGAGAGAGAGAGAGAGAGAGAGAGAGAGAGAGCACCATTTTCCTGGTTTTTGAGCTCAGACGTGAGACAATCAGCAATATACAGCAGATAATGTGCATCCATCCGAGCATACTGCACCATTTCAGCTGGTAGTGGACGTTGTCTCCAGTCTTCACGCTACATAATGGACAAAGATAAAGAAATAATAGATTGCACAGCTTGAATATTCCCATGGAAGTAGATAGACATGCACATGTTATATCAAGACATTCATAAACAGACTATTTTGAATGATATAGCAACCATAGAACAGTTCATGCTCTACTATCGTGCACCTATCATTAATTCTTTTGACCTGCATTATAGCAAAAACCACTTTCTTATTCCACACTCTCCAATTGAATATACTTTTCCACAAGGAGGGGATGTCTATGATTATTTGGTATTCCACTAGGTTTAGCTGAAGACGAGATTATAACATCTCTATTTCTGCTGGCAGTGAGTATTTTCAGTTGCATGGGCCATGGCATAGCCTAATGACGTCCGAACGGGGAGGTGCGGGTTGGACCATGGAATAAGAATAAAGTGTACTACATGATGTGGATGAGAAACAGTTTTCAACCAAAATTACGGGAATGCTAAGATGAAATCTGAACACTCCAACCATAGCTTAACCTTACCCAACAAACCAAAATGAAGTCAAGAAAGACTGGTGAACTTAAATGTTTTACCCAAGCATTCTAGACCAAATGAAATTATTGGTGGAATATGCACCATTAAAAGCTTAACTATGAATTTGTTGAATGATTAGTAACTTTTGAGCACCTTATATACCCATTAGTAATCTATGAGCACCTTAAATAGAAGAGTTCATGCTTGCCAACAAACTGTGGAAAGGATTACGTAATCATGCTAAAATTGATAGGTTCACATTTGTGCCGGAATTAAAAATCCTAGATATTCATAAAGACATGCATTTGAAAGAAATCCATCGCGGTTCAATAGATAACTATGTGCTCATGGAAGACCAGAAGATATGTATGATTGTCGGTTCAAGAGTGACAAATTAACATATCCACAAAACTAAATTGAGTATTGTTCAGGCTTTTGGTCAAAACAGAGACACTCTTCTTGTTTGCAACTTCTATAATATCCAGAAAAATAAGAATGGTGCAGCATAAACAAAAAACAATACATAGAAGATGCAAAAAAAAAAAAAAAAAAAAAAAAGATTAGCTTCTATACCTGTAAGAGTTTGTTAGTGGCAACACCACAATATGTTTCAAGTAAGTAAGCCAAAGATTTCTGTGGTTTCAACAAAATATCGCATGCCTGCAATATGATTAGTCAAGAGCCCAATCAGCATAAATTATATACCATGCAATTATACTTTAAATAATGCTACCAACAAACTACCAAGAGAATGAGACCAATTGTCACTGCTTGCTCTTTTTTCTCCCTTTCTATGCTACATAATATTTGATCCCTCCATTGTACAAAGAAGTCTCACTTTGACTGCGCTGAGCTATTAAGTGCATATTTGACTCCATGTTTGATATTAAATCAATAAAACCCGCTCCATTTTCGATCTTAAAGTTAAACAGGCTAATACAGACAATTGACCATATTTCTCAAAAGAGAAAGGTAATATTTTTAAGACTTCCAAAATGGAATTAGGGACTCTTCGCATTGGGGGAGTACATTTTTCTTAGACATCAGTAGTAATAAGTCCAAATAATGCTTCCTAATCTAGCAACCACAAAAATGAAAAGAGAGCAAATGGCTCGAACGAAATAAGAAGCTCACCTTTGCAGTATCAAATAAGTTTACTACATATATATGGAAATCTCTTTGCAACCATACAACATCATTATCAGCACCATGGAACACCTACACAAGGAAATGAACGTCACCAATGTCAGAAAGCTTGTCAATGTCACTATGACAATGTTTAAAGCATTGTATGAAAATAGACATAACAAAAGTACAATATAGAATACATTTTACAAAATACTTGACTCAAATTGCCCGAAGAAGCTCAAAAGATATAATACTTGTAAACCATATTAATTGTCTTAAACAGTTTATACAAACACTATATTTCGATACTATTTGATTGAACTTTGACCAAAAAGTAATAAATTTTAATTATCCTAACGAAATTCTACAAAAAATATTAGTGTGTACCATTAAAATTACCAATAAAATTTTTAGAAATTTATTAGGATATTTGTTTTTCTTGCTTTTTGTCAAAGTTCAATCAAGTTGACAACTAAAGTCAAAGTAAGACTATTTTTCAAGTACAAAGAAAGTATTATTTAAGAATTTGCCAAAAAAATCAAGGGCTTAATCGATCTCCAGCTTCTTATATACCTTGCAAATTTCTGGATTGGCAAAAACCGGTCGAAGAATTCCCATTACATCGTGAAGAGCAATGGTGTCCACAAGATAATCTTCACTCCCCATAGATATCTATTCTAATCATGACATCATCAACTAAGAGTTAGTTCAAATTACTTTGAGCATAATTGGCAATAATCTTAAAACTATAAATGTAATAAAAACCACCTACATTATACATAGCAAATAAGGCAAATTAAGCTATGATTACCTGAACAAGAGCAGTAAAACCTAAGAAGGAACGTAAGCCATGTTGTTCAGTATCGACACCAAACACTTTCTCCTTACTCAAAGCCTCTGCAAGCTCTCGTAGCTTTGCCTCCGTCTCCACCCAAACATAGGAACCACTCATTTCCATATATGTATCTACATTACCGAATTCAAATTCGATTCTAGGATTCTTAATCAGCTCCATGATCTCCGCCTCATAAGGATTCAAATTCGATGAATCATCTGCCAAATTAGTCAAATTCAGCTTAGGGTTCAGTTGGAAAATCACACAAATATATCCTAATTTTTGTAGAAAAAAATACCGGAAATGGATTCGCGATGCTTGAGGTGCTTGAAGGGTGCGTAGGAATTGTCTGCCAAAACGCGTTGGAATTTGTGTTGAGGTTTGGATTCGGTTTTCAAGTAGCAAGATGAGTTGTTAGCTGATTGCTTTCGCTTTCGGTATTTTCGGTATTTGTTTGTGAGTACTAACGAGATTGCTGCGAAGCAAGCGATTGTCAATGCGATTCTGAATTTGTCTTTGCCTTCCATGGTTTCGGGTCCCGAATTCGGTTTGTGTTTTCCAGCGCCTAGTTTGAAGGCGGGGGAAGAAGAAGAACTCGAAGGAAGGAGGGAGAGGGTTTATCAATGAAACAGCAGGTTCTTTTAGCCTCGTGGGCCTATAACTGAATTTGGGTCAAAGCTTCAACGGATTTATTTATTGGGGCCTTATTATGTTGAGCCCAGTTTAATTCAATCCTGTAACTGAGTTATTTTTTAGTTTTTTGAAAGTTAGTTAATCAATCAATGGCTTTAAATTCTTTTTTGTTCTCTCATTTTAACCAAAACAATACAAGAAAAATCCTTTGAAAATTGATGGATTTGGTGACTCTCCGATTCGGTGGATAGCCCAAAATATATTATGTATTATTTTTGTTTCATAGTTTACGTAGTTTACATAACTTAGAAAACTCATATTTATTTAATTTTTTTTTGGTACATAAAATGGTAGCATGTAAGCTACCAATTCCTAGTCGGGTAGGACCATAAGAGCAGCAAAGCTCTGTTAACAAATTTTTAACATTGTTGCATTCTCGGAGTTTGAACTCGGGGATTCATATTTATACACAAACTATATGAATCTCAATTCTATTATGATTCTAACTTATTCTGATAGTAAATATAATTTTAAGTGAAAATACTCTCAACTATATGGTAATTTTTCTATGTTGGCTCAATACCAACTTAGGTAACTAAATATATTTCTTGTGAATATTTCTCAATATCCTAACACTCTCTTTCAAGTTGAAACATCTACAACGTAGATTTTCAACTTGCCAAAAAGAAACTGAAAATTAGGAAATGTAAATAATAATAATAATAATAATAAAAACAAATATCTGCACAAAAATTTGATCTTCTAATATATGTTGTGTCGGATGTTATAATATCTGAAGATACATCCGTATCAGTTCTTCTTTATCTTCAATCTCGTGCACAACTTGTGCCCGCACATTTTTTTTTCAATTCTCATTTTTATAGTGAATCCAACTTCCCAAAAAGAAATTAAAAATTGGGAAAGGTAAATAATAATAATAAAAATATCTGCAGCAGCAAAAATTGATCTTCTAACAAATGTTGTGTCGAATGTTGTAATATCTGAAGAGACATCCGCTCAATTCTTTTTTTTCTTCAATCTCGTGCACAACTTGTGCCCATACATGTCTTTTTTTCAATCCTCATTTTTAGAGTGAACTAGTGTAACTCCCGTGCGATGCACGGACAGCTATTAATACATATTGACGAAAATTCATACAAATATAACAGGAAATAGAAATGTATGTGTACATTGTAAAACACTTCTTTGAAAACTATATTATTAGTACAAATATCAGATTGAAGGTCACTAAAATAAAAATATATTTAAGACGTAGTTAGTTTGTATGAAGCGCGTTTTATACGTAAATTCCCGTTCTATTCAATAATAATCACATTTGACATCCATTTTTCAATGCTATGGAATTGAACACATATTTTTAATGTAAAACATATTTATTGTGTATTGAGCGTGATATGTGCGTAATTTGTCCACAGTATCACTTAGTTTCGCCAACGATTGGGAAAGCGTAATCAATATAGTTATAAGTCTCCAAATCTTTCTCTTCAACTGCAATTCGAAACTCTTGACTCTAGTGATTCTCCAAACAAACAAATTACATGAGATGAAATTTTCAAGTATCATCAATTTTGATTTTTGAGAAGTTATTTTGTTCTTGAGCCGTATTCAACTTCTACATCCCCGTTTGATTTTTACATATTTCTTTAGTGTTATTGTTATATAATCATGTTTTTTTTATATCGCAAGTAATTAAATTTAACATTAGGAAAAATTATTTCACTATCAAATAAATAAATGCTCCCTTCGTCCCATTTTAAACTTCCTTTTTTTTTTTTAATAAAAGGTGTCCCATTTTAAATTTAAAAAAATTACAATGAAAAAATTTTAATATTTTTTTATCCAATTGCCTTATAAGTCATACTCACAACAACTATTCACTAATTACTTTGTACCCAACTTTTTATACTTTATAATAAAATCATTCATCTCTTTAATATCCTAACCAATTTTTTAACGTTTAAAATAGGACAAAAGATGAAGAAAAAATGATTAATATTTCTATTATACAATGCTATTTTTTCCCTTTATTTCATTATAAATGTAGAGATTAATAATATGACATAGAAAAATAAAAAAATACAATAAACTATAAACAAATAAATAAATAATAATATACAAATATTATCAATATTTAAAATTTATTTTAAAAAAAGATGAATACTATGCGGGTTCGGGTTAAATGAGACGGTTCGAGCTAATCCCAAATCCACCCCAATCCCACCCGATTTAAAAGAAAACATTTCCAAACTCTTTTCATTAGAAGCGGATCAATGCGGGTTTAGGAGGGATTCAAAAATTTTATCAACCCGTTTTTTACTTACAAAATTCTTTAAATAGGGCAATATCAAGTTAAAGCACATACTAACACTGTTTTCCTAGAATTGGGCCAAAAAAAGTAATTTGATTTCGCTACTTCAAAAATTTTAGTTCCTTGAGACGGAAAATATAATTTTCCCTTCTAGTTAAAGCACATAATAATGCAATTTTAAATAAATAATAATATACAAATATTATCAATATTTAAAATTTATTTTAAAAAAAGATGAATACTATGCGGGTTCGGGTTAAATGGGACGGTTCGAGCTAATCCCAAATCCACCCCAATTCCACCCGATTTAAAAGAAAACATTTTCAAACTCTTTTCATTAGAAGCGGGTCAATGCGGGTTTAGGAGGGATTCAAAAATTTTATCAACCCATTTTTTACTTACAAAATTCTTTAAATAGGGCAATATCAAGTTAAAGCACATACTAACAATGTTTTCCTAGAATTTGGCAAAAAAAAGTAATTTGATTTCGCTACTTCAAAAATTTCAGTTACTTGAGATGGAAAATATAATTTTCCCTTCTAGTTAAAGCACATAATAATGCAATTGGGTTTTCACAAAAAAAGTAGTATTATTTTTTGGTGATTTATTTTGAGTTGAAAGTAATATTCATTTTTGAAATGAAGGAAATAATTTTTTTATATAATGACATTTTTTAAAGTTGACTTGAGACGAAAAATATAAATTTTTTATATAATGACATTTTTTAAAGTTGACTTGAAAATATTTGGTGTTGAAATTTCACCCGTTTAGAGTTTTAGCGCAGATTTTACAACAAACTGTTGGAGCAGATGGCCTTAATTTTGAAAATTGATAATTTCCTTCCCTGTAAACATATAAATTATGATATTTTACCTTTAAAAATAGGAATTTTATCAATTTTCGCCTTTCTATATGGAAAAAAAAAAAGCATTACAGGATATGTTTATCCCATTTGTACCAAATTTATATTTCATTTTGTAATTTGCGTTTGTTTCTCTGTAATCCTAATTTCACCACCGACTTTGATAGCATATTGTTTTCCGAGCAGTACGAAATTGAAATAAGAAGGCATGTTGATTAAATGTCTCTAATGCGAGGTGTAAAATCCATCTCTAAAAAACAGGGGGGGGGGGGTTGGTAATTTGGAGTCATGGTAAAGCAAAATGTTGGTCAAGACCTTTACAGATTCGGAGCTCAAATCACATGATTCTTGACCTGGCCATTTGATCTGTATTCTTCAGCAGGATTCTTAATCTATTGCCTCTACCATCACATGTTTCCTGTCCATTTGATACCTTTCCTTCTGACGAAATCAACACATTAAAAATACACCATTGGGTTTTCACAAATTAGCCCATGAAAATGGTTTATACTCCCTACGTCCCACCCATGTGCAACGGGTGATCGAAGCGCACGGAACAAGAAATATTATTAAGATAATGAAAATGTGTGGTAGAAAATGAAGAGAGAGAATGAGTGGAGTAAATAGTAGGTTGGTTGAATAAATTGTATGGTGGAGAATGAGTAGAGTTAATGAGTGGGTGGGGTATGGAGAATATAAAATATTAAAACCTTTTCCATTTTTGGTAGTGTATACTCGGCTGGGACGGACCAAAAGGGAAATAAGTGTACACTCGACTGGGACGGAGGGAGTATATATTAGAGCCGTCAATACGGGAATACGGTATGGGACGAGACGAAATTACGTTGTCCCACGACGGGAACGGGACGAGACGGGACGGGACTAAAATACTCCGTCCCATCCCGTCCCATTTGAGAGATGCGGGATCCCGCGGGACCCATGCGGGACCCATTAACTATGAGAGATAGCGTTGACTAGCAAGAAATAGTAGTAATTTATCAACAAACTTACAGAAACTCTTGTAATTAGCATTCTTAATTTAGTTCAGGTACTATATTGCTGTGTACACATAGAAGGCGGACAAAATTTTGGCTCGGTTTCAAATAAATATTGGTGAGATTAAAGATGTGTACTATGTATGATAAGCAAGAGTATTCAACTCCCAAGTTAAGAAAAACTAAATTAAGAATGCTAAATTCATGAAAACTTGAAAAGAAGTTGATTTATGGCTCCTCGAGGTTGGAGGATGTTTAGGGACCTGTGGGAACATAGCAAAACCATATAAAACAGTGTGTAGTAGTAGACTAGTAGTAGTGGTGATAAACATAATACTTGTACGGGTCAATACGGGAAAATGGGACGGGACGGGATAAAAATAAGCTGTCCCGCAACGGGAACGGGACGGGACGAAAACGGGACGGGACTAAAATCTCCGTCCCATCCCGTCCCATTTGTATGGCGGGACGGGACGTCCCGACGGGACCGTCCCAACTTGACGGCTCTAATATTTATATATACTCCCTCCGTCCCACTATACTTGACACCCAAGGGGTGGGTTCAAAAACCAAGGAAAAAGAATAAAATAAAAAAAATGTGGTGGAAAATGAAGAGAGAGAATGAGTTGGGTAAATAGTGGTGTTGGTTGAATAAATGTGTGATAGAAAATGAAGAGAGAGAATGAGTGGTGGGGTAGAGTGAATATAAAAATATAAAAACTTGATTATTTTTTGAAGGTGTCAAGTATAGTGGGACGGCCCAAAATGGAAAGAAGTGTCAAGTATAGTGGGACGGAGGGAGTATACTCCCTCCGTCCCATTAATAACTTCACATTTTGCCATTTTGGGTGTCCCATTTAAAGCTTCACCTTTCCTTTTTTGGCAAAGAATCTTTACTATTTTCTCCACTCATTCTCTCTCCTATTTCACTATTACACTCACAACACTTTTCAAATTTACTATTTCCTCCACTCATTCTCTCTCCTATTTTACTATTACACTCACAACATTTTCTCCAACCTTAATTTGCGTGCCAAGACCAAAATGATGAACTAAATAATGGGACAGAGGGAGTATATATATATATATATATATATATATATATATATATATATATATATATATATATATATATATATATACTCTCCGCGAATTTTTTCTCAAATAATACTTTTTTAAAATTTTATTTACCAAAGTGACTTGTTGTTCAAACTTTTTCCCAAAATGTCTCATTTTTTGAAAACTCGCTACACCGTGTAGCGAGTTTATAATTTTTCAATTAAAATCGCTACACGGTGTAGCGATTTTAAATTTACTAAATTTTATTTAATATTTATGCTTAAAAAAAATAAAAAAAATAAAAAACCAAATTTGAAATCGCTACAGGGTGTAGCGATTTCAAATTGGCACATATCTAAACCAAACAAACAAGAAAGTCCACCACGCACACTCTATACTAATAATAATACTAATAATAATAAGTACTTCCTCCTACTCTAAATTACAAAATAATAATATAAAAATTATATATTAATAATAAAGAAAATTAAATAGAAATATTATTTTTTTTTCATCTCAAATAAATATTTTAAAAAATGTACTTCTATAAAAAAAATATTTTTCATTTCAAAAATAAATATTTCTTTCGACTCAAAATGAATAACCAAAAAATAATACTACATTTTTTATCTAAAAAAAATGAGCATTACTTCCTTCATCTCAATGAATATTTTAAAAATTAATACTACTTCATTCGCCTCTAAAATTAATGTTTGTAATGTTAGTGCTTCGTCTCAAAATATGATATTAATTTTTGAGGCAAATGAGAGAGTATTATTTTATAAAATATTCATTGAGACTAAGGAAGTAATGCTCATTTATTTGGACAAAAAATGTAGTATTATTTTTTGATTATTCATTTTGAGTCGAAAAAAATATTTATTTTTGAAATGAAAAATATTTTTTTATAGATGTACATTTTTTAAAATATTTATTTGAGATGGAAAAAATAATATTTCTATTTAGTTTTCTTTATTATTAATATATAATTTTTATATTATTATTTTGTAATTTAGAGCCGGAAGAAGTACTTATTATTATTAGTATTACTAGTGAGTAACCCGTCGATTCCCGACGGGGGATAAAACACTGAGGTAAAAATTAAATGTAAATACAATTCAAAAAATTAATGAGATAATTTTATGTAATATATTACAACTTGTCAAAAACATCTTTGTACACAACATTTGTAGTCGTGTTATCTGACTGTTCATGACTATTACATATAAGCACTTTAAGTCCTTTCCTTGTAGTTACTCTAGAAAAAGCAACATATAATTGTCCATGACTAAATACTAATCTTGGAAGAAAATAGCCAACATGAGCGAGCGACTAACCCTGACTTTTATTTATCGTCATTGCAAAAGAAACGGTCAGTGGGAATTATGTCCGTTGAAACCTAACCGGAAATTTTGTTGTATCAGAAGGTGACATAATCCTCCTCGATATCAACACATTCTTACCAACATTCTTTCCGGACAACATTACCGCCTCGACACGTGCTTACCTATATATATATATATATATATATATATATATATATATATATATATATATATATATATATATATATATATTAAAATAACAGTATGTTTTATGTCAAGTAATCAAATAATTAATTGTATAAATGTATAATTATATACTAACAAAATTGATTTGCGTACCTATATTTGGATAAATCTTTATTCTTTTAAAGATTAAAAATAAAAAATAAAAGTAGTATTGCATAATTAAATGGTATGACTTAAAATAAATAATCAAGGTTTTTTTTTGCTAGTGTTTAAGAGCAATTTTTTTATAATTCACTTTGCAGACTAATGGGGTTAATTTTAAAAATCAACCCCTATAAATTTTAAAAGTTATTAATTGAATTTCAAATAGATGATTGTGATTGGTGGATGATGGAAAGATTGACTAATGATATTGTGCCACTTGGAATTTTTTAGGAGCTTGAAAAACTTTTGATATTATATATAGTAGATTTGAAACAAAAATTTGAAAATTGAAAATTAAATTTCTAATTTTACATTTATTAATTTTTGAATTAACAATTAATAAATGCAAATTTAAGAATTTCACAAATAAATAATAAATCAAATCTAAATGGTGATTATACGTATACAACTTTAATTTATGTTTGATAATATGTGATCTACTTAGTTATATATACAATACTATAAATCTTTATTCTTTTAAAGATTAAAAATAAAAAATAAAAGTAGTATTGCATAATTAAATGGTACGATTTAAAATAAATAATCAAGTTTATTTTTATTTTTTCTACTATTTAAGCGCATTTTTTTTATAATTCACTTTGGAGACTAATGGGGTTAATTTTAAAAATCAACCCCTATAAATTTTAAAGTTACTAATTGAATTTCAAATGGATCATTGTGATTGGTGGATGATGGAAAGATTGACCAATGATATTGTGCCACTTGGAGTTTTCTAGGAGCTTGAAAAACTTTTGCTATTATATATAGTAGATTTGAAACAAAAATTTGAAATTTGAAAATTAAATTTCTAATTTTACATTTATTAATTTTTGAATTAACAATTAATAAATGCAAATTTAAGAATTTCACAAATAAATCATAAATCAAATCTAAATGGTGATTATACATATACGACTTTAATTTATGTTTGATAATATGTGATCTACTTAGTTATATAAACAATACTATAAATCTTTATTCTTTTAAAGATTAAAAATAAAAAATAAAAGTAGTATTGCATAATTAAATTGTACGATTTAAAATAAATAATCAAGTTTTTTTTTATTTTTTCTACTATTTAAGAGCAATTTTTTTATAATTCACTTTGGAGACTAATGGGGTTAATTTTAAAAATCAACCCCTATAAATTTTAAAAGTTACTAATTGAATTTCAAATGAATCATTGTGATTGGTGGATGATGGAAAGATTGGCCAATAATATTGTGCCACTTGAAGTTTTCTAGGAGCTTGAAAAAGTTTTGCTATTATATATAGTAGATTTGGAACAAAAATTTGAAAATTGAAAATTAAATTTCTAATTTAACATTTATTAATTTTTGAATTAATAATTAATAAATGCAAATTTAAGAATTTCACAAATAAATCATAAATCAAATCTAAATGGTGATTACATGTATACGACTTTAATTTATGTTTGATAATATGTGATCTATTTAGTTATATATACAATACTATAAATATTTATTCTTTTAAAGATTAAATATAAAAAATAAAAGTAGTATTGCATAATTAAATGGTACGATTTAAAATAAATAATCAAGTTTTTTTTATTCTTGCTACTGTTTAAGAGCAATTTTTTTATAATTCACTTTGTAGACTAATGGGGTTGATTTTAAAAATCAACCCCTATAAATTTTAAAAATTACTAATTGAATTTCAAATGGATGATTGTGATTGGTGGATGATGGAAAGATTGACTAATGATATTGTGCCACTTGGAGTTTTCTAGGAGCTTGAAAAACTTTTGCTATTATATATATTAGATTCGAAACAATAATTTGAAATTTGAAAATTAAATTTCTAATTTTACATTTATTAATTTTCGAATTAACAATTAATAAATGCAAATTTAAGAATTTCACAAATAAATAACAAATCAAATCTAAATGGTGATTATACGTATACGACTTTAATTTATGTTTGATAATATGTGATCTACTTAGTTATATATACAATACTATAAATCTTTATTCTTTTAAAGATTAAAAATAAAAAATAAAAGTAGTATTGCATAATTAAATGGTACGATTTAAAATAAATAATTAAGTTTATTTTTATTTTTGCTACTGTTTAAGAGCAATTTTTTTTTATAATTCACTTTGTAGATAAATGGGGTTAATTTTTAAAATCAACCCCTATAAACTTTAAAAGTTACTAATTGAATTTCAAGTGGATGATTGTGATTGGTGGATGATGAAAAGATTGGCCAATGATATTGTACCACTTGGAGTTTTCTAGGAGCTTGAAAAACTTTTGCTATTATATATAGTAGATTATTAGTATAGAGTGTGCGCGGTGGACTTTGTTGTTTGTTTGGTTTAGATACGTGCCAATTTGAAATCGCTACACCCTGCAGCGATTTCAAATTTGGTTTTTTCTTTTTTTTTTTTTTAAGCATAAATATTAAATAAAATTTAGTAAATTTAAAATCGCTACACCGTGTAGCGATTTTAATTGAAAAATTATAAACTCGCTATACGGTGTAGCGAGTTTTCAAAAAATTGGACATTTTAAGGAAAAGTTTGAACAGTAAGTCACTTTGATAAATAAAATTTTAAAAAAGTATTATTTAAGAAAAAATTCCTCCCTCCGCCCCACGTGAATGCAAACTTATTTCTATTTTGGTCCGTCTCACGTAAATGCAAACTTCCCAAAATGGCAAAGAATATTCACTATTCCATCCACTCATTCTCTCTCCTACTTCACTTTTACGCTCACAACATTCTCTCTCCTCACTATTCCTCCCACACATTCTCTCTCCTATTTAATTTTTCATACTCACAACATTTAACTTTTTCTCTTTCTTACATCACTTTTCCTTAATTCTCACACTCAAAAAGTTAGTTTGTAATCACGTGGGACGGAGGGAGTATATATATATATATATATATATATATATATATATATATATATATATATATATAAGTATTTTTTTTTTGGTACATAGGAAAGATATTAAAGCTTCATAAGTGTAAGAAATTGTTCGATTGCATAGCAGTTGGGCGAGATGAATCGTGAGATGAGGAATGGACGGACAAAATGTTTTCGAAGGGGCAAAATATTCGAAATAGCTCCATCTAATGCGATGAACATGATTCATTGAAATTAAAATAAACGGACAAGATTGACTACGAGTCAACTGATGAAGAAGTAGTGTAGACACTCGGACTCGGAATCTGTACGAAAGATTAAAACCAAAAATCTAAATTAAGGAATTATGCCACCAAAGTAAGGTTGGCTGCAACAGTTTTAAAGTGATAAAAACAGATCTGCTTCTTGTAAGTATGTTGTGAATATGGCCCTCCACACCCGAGCAAACCTACAAGAATAATAATCGCATACAAACCAAGCACAGGAAATCAATGAAAAACAGAAAAGAACACAAGAAATTGTTAACCCAGTTCACCAAATTGATTGGCTACGTGCAGGCACTACCAAGCCTGATCTTGCACTATGAATGTAAAATATGTGTTACAACCGAGTTGGGGGCGGAACATTGTTTATATATGACCTAGGGTAGAGTCCAAATCCTAAACAAACAAGGAAACTACGATCGTCTGACCGGGCGGAGCGCGGCCGGCCACTGCTGAGCGCGGTCGCGCTGATGACGAGCAATACCAAACGCCACCTCGGGCCTTGAGCGCGGTTCTTCCTCTCGCCGCGGCCGCCCTCGAAGATGTCCCTCCCGAGCACCATTCTCGCATAAGAGCGCGGTCGCGCACATAGGCAGCGCGCCGCTCTTGACCCCGGAAACCCGCTACGAAAATCTTCCCTTTGCCTTGATGTCTAGCCCAATTGATCCTCTAACCCAACAATCTCCCACCTAGAGATCAACCACACATATAAGCCCCGTATCCGTCTTCAACTCACCCTTCGTGTCCTCCTAGTGCTCACCTCGATCATGGTAGTGCCATCCTCCTCTCTCATTCTTCAAGCCCAATTGAAGCTTTGCACAGCCTTCAATTTCTCAAGGTTCACAACCTTTGTCAACATGTCGCCCGGATTTTCCGATCCCAATATCTTCTCAAGCCACAAAGTCTTCTTCTCCAAGAGATGCCCGATGTAGTGAAACCTCGCCCAATGTGCTTCGTCCTCGAATGAAACGTCGAATTCTTTGCCAAGTGAATTGCGCTCCGACTGCCATCAGAGAATATTACCACTTCGCGTCTTCCCAAGTTCACCCAAGAAGTTCTCGCAGCCCAAACCATCTCTTTACTTACTTCCGTCACTGCCACATATTCTCGCTTCGCAATGATCGAGCCACGATCTTTTGTAACTTAGAAGCCTGTGAGATTGCTGTACTCACCCAATGTAAACACATAACCCGTAGTACTTCTCCTCTTATCAAGATCACTTGATGCCAAGTCCGCATCAACATAACCCGCTAACACCACTTCCTTGCTTGAAAAACATAGAGCCTTACCAGCAGCATTCTTCAAGTAACGTAGGATCCACTTAACCGCTTCCCAATGTTGCTTTCCCCGGGATTGCCCATGAACCGGCCGACTACTCCCACCGCATGTGCAATGTCCGGCCTTGTACACACCATCGCATACATTGAGACTCCCCACACCAAGCATATGGAGTTCTCTCCATCTTGTCACGCTCTTCCTTTGTTCCTAGGCGAGTCCCTCTCGGATAGCTTGAAATGCAAACCCAATGGCGTCCCCTGTTGGCTTCGCCTCTTCCATACAAAACCTTGCTAAGACCTTTCTCAACATATTCTCGATTGTGAAAGAACCAACTTACCCGACTCCCTATTCCGATCAATCCGCATGCCCAAGATTTTCCTTGCCTCTCCCAAATCCTTCATCTCGAACCGTTCGACAACCGAGTCTTCAACCCGTTTACCTCTCTACCGCTAGAGCCCGCTATCAACATGTCGTCCACATATAACAAAGAAGATAATATACCCATTGTCCGTGTTCTTGAAGTAGCAACAATGATCCGCCTCACATCTCGATAAAATCAATGTCGTGCATGAATCCGTCAAATTTCCTGTACCACGCCTAGGAGCTTGTTTAAGGCCATACAAGCTCTTAGTCAATCTCGCAAACTAGCTCCTCGCTACCCTTAGACAAGAAACCCTCTCGGTCGTACCATGTAGATCTCTTCCTCCAAGTCCCCATGAAGAAAGGCCGTCTTCACATCCATCTGCTCTAGCAAAGAAGTCATCCGCCACTACTATCCCTGTAACCATTCTGATAGTGGTCATCTTCACAACCGAGTGAATACCTCGGTGTAGTCAATACCGTACTTCTGCAAACCCTTTAACAACCCGGCCTTGCCTTGTAACGCTTGCTACCGTCTCGCTTCCTCCTTGATCCCGTAAACCCATTTGTTATGCAAGTGCCTTCTTCCCCTTAGGTAGTTTAGTCAACTCCCAAGTTTTGTTGGCCTTCAATGAGTCCATCTCATCATCCATCGCAGTTTTCCACTTATTACAAAGCACACTACGAACCGCTCCGCATAACATTTCGGTTCCCCATTATCTCGTCAACAACAAATAATAATTCGAAGGAGTATACTGCCAGGTGATCCACGCACCGGGCTGGATCTACGCAGAGGAATATCCTGGTTGAGTACGTGGTTCATCTTCAGTGACCTCCCCGACCATGGTCAACATGAACCGCCCCGCTCCCACCCGAGTCCGGAATATCCACCTCTACAACCTCCGGTTCCGAACTAGTACCATCGTATGCCCCTTTCTATCCTTGTACAAAACCCGGTTCATCAATACCACATCTCGACTACGAATAACCTTATGGTTTTGATCATCCCAAAATTTATACCCGAAGTCATCCCCGCCATACCCAATAAATGTACACTTGACAGATTTAGCATCTAATTTAGTTCTCTCAGAATCAACATGAACATAAGAAACGCAGCCAAATATGCGAAGAAAGGACAGATTTACCTCGCTTGCCACTCCAAGCTTCCTCTCGAATTCCGTTTCCCAATGGAACCGATGGTCCCCGATTGATCAAGAAAGCCGCCGTGTCAACCGCATATGCCCGTAACGTCTTCTAAGTCCACACTTCAATCTCATACTTCTAGCCCGCTCATTCAATGTTCTGTTCATCCTTTCTCGCTACTCCCGTTGAGTTGTGGAGTCTTCTTTGAGTCTTCTCCATACGAATACCATTCGCAAAGACAATATTCCCTAAACTCCCGAGCTCATACTCCCCACCATTGTCCGATCTCAAGCACTTAAGCTTAAGTCCCGTTTGATTCTCCACCAAAGCCTTCCACTTCTTGAACACCTCGAAAGCCTCATCTTTCCCCTTCAAGAAATAGACCTGCACCTTCCTTGTAGAATCATCAATGAAAGTCATGTAATATGACGCACCACCTAGAGATGTAACCTGAGATGGCCCCCACAAGTCCGTGTGAACCAATTCCAACTTTGCTTCCTCAATCCCCTACCTCGTCCTTGAGAAATTATTCCTCCCTTGTTTGCCAAACATACAATCTTCGCAGATCCCCACGTTGATCGTCTTCAAACCCTAGTAGACCCTGAACAAAGTACCTTCATCCCTGCTCTCACTCATGTGACCCAATCGTCGCCACAAATCAAGATCACCCTTGGCCGCCGCCACCGCAATACTATCCTTGGTGTTGTTCGCCAAATACAAAGTACCCTCCTTATTACCCCGAGCGATCTCACAATCCTCCTTGGTAATAACTCAGCCTCGGCAAATGAAAGTCACCTTGTAACCCTCTTCGTCCAACCGCCCAACCGAAAGTAGGTTCTTTTTCAAACCCGAATGTGCCTCGACCCCGTTCGATGTAGAACCTTCCCGTCCGATGCTCCTATCCCGACATCCCCTTCCCTTGATTTCCAAAGGTTCGCCATCGCCTAGATAGACCTTCCCGAAATCACTAGGAAGTGTAATTATCCATCTCTTCCTTATGCCCGCAAGAGTGGAATGATGCCCCGAATCCAAAGACCCATGATTCTAGTGCACTACTAACACTCGTAATCCGCACATCATCACCTTCAATCGCCACATTCGCCCGATTGCCCTTACGATTTGGACAATCCCTCTTAAAGTGTCCCAACTCCTTACAATAATAGCACCGAACAGATCCCTTCGCAACCTTCGGTTTATCCTTGGTCTCATCGCCTTTGCCCTTACCACTCATACCGTTCTCCCTTGATTCGGTTCTCCCTTGTTTGCTAGTACCCGCTTCCCTACTAGTAGTAGCTAAAGCCGCTCCCGAAGTACTTGATGTCCCCAACTTCTTCATGCGATTTTCCTCACCTAAAAGAAAGTCTTTAACATCATCATATTTCAATTTTTTCTTTACTCGAAGCGTTGATTGCAAGCCACCGTTCCGCTCCAACTTGCCCGGTAAAGAAGCTAGCAACAAGCATGCATGAACCTCGTCATCGAACTTGATCTCCACCGCCGTCAATGAATCTATGACATCCATAAATTCATCGATGTGCTTAGCCAAGGATCCTCCCTCTTGCATCTTGAGACTACCCATCTTGCGTATCAAATCAACCTTATTTGCGCGGATGGAGTTTCAAATCTCTCGCAAGATAATTCAATAGCTCCTTGGTGGTTGTCGCCTTCCTGGTAGTCTTCGCGATCCACTTTGACAAAGTAGATCTAACCACCCCTAAAGCCTTCCGATCCATGAGTTCCCATTCTTCCCGATCTTCATCTTCCGGTTTGACACCCTTCGTAGGCTTGTAGAGATCCTTGTTGTACAATAGATCCTCAATCTGCATCCTCCAATATCCGTAGTCAGACCCATCGAATTTCTCAACCGCCTGTTTGTCTTTGCCCATTCTTGATTGCTTGAAACAACTCCCTTGATCCTAAACCAAGAGCTCTGATACCAGTTGTTGTGAATATGGCCCTCCACACCCAAGCAAACCTACAAGAATAATAATCGCACACAAACCAAGCACAAGAAATCAATGAAAAACAGAAAAGAACACAAGAAATTGTTAACCCAGTTCACCAAATTGATTGGCTACGTCTGGGGGCACTACCAAGCCAGGATCTTGCACTATGAATGTAAAATATGTGTTACAACTGAGTTGGGGGCGGAACATTGTTTATATATGACCTAGGGTAGAGTCCAAATCCTAAACAAACAAGGAAACTACGACTGTTGCTGAATCGGGCGGAGCGCGGCCGCTCACCTGCTGAGCGCGGTCGCGCTATTGACGAGCAATACCAAACGCCAGCCTCGGGCCTTGAGCGCGGTCGCCCTTCCTCTCAGCGCGGTCGCCCTCGAAGATGTCCCTCCCGAGCACCATTCTCGGTACAAGAGCGCGGTCGCGCACATAGGCAGCGCGGCCGCTCTTGACCCCAGAAACCTGCTACGAAAATCTTCCCCTTTGCCTTGATGTCTAGCCCAATTGATCCTCTAACCCAACAAAGTACACATGAAAAGTGAGGCAGTCACTCTCCAGTAGAAGCAAGGTATACATAATACAACTTCGTCTTAAGACCGGTCACCTTTTGTATATGTTGTAGTACCGTACAATATTTAAAGCCTAAGAATGAGTGGAGATAGAAATTTGACGGGTGTAATTAGCCACACTCCTTACTTCTCAAAATGACACTACAACAAAAAAGGGCTTTGACAACGTTTAAAAAACGTTGTTAAAGACCTTTGACAACGTTTTTTAAAACGTTGTGTCATCCACCGTTGTCTTAGGTCCCAGTTTAAGACAACGTTTTTTGAATGTTGTAAAAAAGGTCATCAAACGTTGTATCCAGGCTAATGACAACGTTTATTAAAACGTTGTAGTAAGTATATTGACAACGTTTTTCTAAAACGTTGTAATAATGAAATGACAACGTTTCATAAACGTTGTAAAAGATATTAAGACAACGTTTATAAAACGTTGTCTAAATTCTTAAGACAACGTTTCTTTAAACGTTGTCTAAATATATTTTACAACGTTTTATAAACGTTGTCATTTTATTTTTACAACGTTTTATTAAAACGTTGTCAATATGAATAATAAAAAAAAAAAAAATTCCCTCCATGTTTGACAACGTATTGTAAACGTTGTCTTAATGTTTTATACAACGTTTTTAAAACGTTGCTAAAGTGAAAAAAAAAATTATTTCCCCCCCCCCCCAAATTCACATTTGCCCCCTGCAATTTAGACACCTAGTCATTTCATTAAAAGCACCCATTCAAGCATTGTTGAACTATAAAAATATGATACAATTGCAAACACGAACAAAGTTTAAGCACAATATGCATTTATTACAAGAGATATAGCTAGACAACAAAAAAAAAAAAGTGTATCAGCACCATTCAAGCACTACTGCTGAACTAAAGTGAGTTTTCTATTCACAGTGGTAGCCAATGAGGGCCGAGGCTTCTTTGTTCAAGGAGATGGCAGCCATAACTAAATTGTGCAATAAGTCTGAATATGCACAAAAAAAAGTGCATATTTGTACAAGAAACTTAGTCTTACTACATTTTCAACCAACTCACCATACTGCCCGGTCTGATCCGGCAAGATAACGATGTAATATGCTAAGTTAAGTTGTTGCTGTGCTTGACCATATCGTCACTTGACCTTGAGAAGTTAAATCCAAAACCTGCAGATACATTTCCTTCAGCTTCAAAGAGATTGTATTTAAATGGACAAAAACTCTGAAGGAGAGCAAACGGGGAGGGGAGGAGCGGATATCAAATAACAGCAACAAAGAGCAATAACATCATATTTTAATTACATAAATTAAGAAGTAATGAAAGAAACTCACCAAGTCCTTGCTGAAAGCTAAGAAGTAATCTATATCCCACTGCCACAAGCTCCTCATATTTTGCAAGCCTATCATGAAAGAAGCATAGTAAATAATACAAAAGAAATCACATAATCTGCATATAATGAACTACAAATTCCCTCAACATGACTGCATTAACAATCTCATCATAGAATAACAAGTACACTTGCATCATCATTCAGATGAAACCTGGTCTGAGTTGAATCCTAATCATGAGAGAAGGTGCCCAACACATCAAACATGTTTTATGATTTTTTATCTTGATTTTAGAGTTACCATTTCATGCTAAGAACCACCATCAGAACACATAACACGGATCTGCCAGCAACAGTAAAACATAGCATGGTCCACAAAGATGTACTTAACAGAGAACTTTATCACATGAATCAATCAAAACACCAAACAGAAGATCTGTTCTACACATCATGAAGATGAAGCATGCAAAAAGTCAAGTCAAAATAATGTGTTTTACTGGTCCAAAAGACTTCTGATGTTTTGAATCTAAAGCAGAGCTTATGACAATCTGGTAGCAGGTCTTTTAAGGCAAAAATGGAATGAAGATCTTATGTTGGTCCGAAAAATCCGAAAAGAGATATTCTTACTTCATATGTGAGTTAGCTAGCATACAAGCTTCGAATCATCGAAAAACATCAAGTTTCGAGTGAGATAAACACAAAACACGGCAGCAAGGTCAACGTGCAGAACTTCGGGGCAGCAGCAATGCTTGTGAGAAATCATCACCAAAACTTAATAAAATCAAGGAGCATGGGCATGAGACTTGACACACAGGAGGATATATATGTGAAATACACAAAAACATGCTTTTCATCAGTGTAGTCATGATTCGATGATGTTTAGGCACTACAAAAACATGATCCAATTGGGGTCTATTTATAAATAATCGAGGAGCGAACATTGCACCATGTCTTTACAAGAAGAACAATTGCAAGCAGCAATGTTCCTTGACATACACACCGGCTTTATATACGTTGAACATAAATTACGGTCAAACCATGACAAACATACACAGATAAAAAAGAATACGAGTCAACGACGAGGAAAGTTCATGTCACCTTAAGCAACTTTTGCACCAACAACAAAGCTAGATGGGTTGATGGTAATGCTCTTACAAGACTGATAATTATAAGTCTTGTAAATTCCCACTAGTCGGTCTGCCAACTCGAACATGTTGTTTCTCGAAAGCCGCAATTCATATGCAAAAGATCGAAGCCGCTTATGCAATTAATTGAAGAATGTTGATATTTTATATTATTCTAAAATACAAAGAAAATTACCTAATTATTATGAATTGGGCATCCTTTGTACGATCTTTTACGTAATGCCCCACAATAGACACATTTTTAAAATCTACAAGTAAAAAAAATAGACAATTATGAATTAAACAAGAATGCAAAGTTTAAGAAATAAGCAAGGCATTTCGAAGGTACCTTTTCACCTCCCGAGAAATTAGCAATATTCTTCCAACTCTTCTTTGGAGGTCCGTACATTGTAACCAAATAAGTTCATGAAAAACAATACTTGTAAACCAATTTCATAGAAATATTATCGAAAGAAGCTATTTGCCTTTTCTTTCTCCATTCATCGTATTGCTTCTTTGTATCATCGCGTTCTTGAGTTACCATATTAAGCTCTTCTACTCGTTCATTGTACAGGGATACTTTCTTTCGGTATCTGTCATTGATACAAATAAGAAAAAGAATAGAAAACCCATAAAAATGAATGACCTTGAAATGAAAGGAAATGCATACTCGCAATTGAATCAAGATTTGGATTCATCTCCTTCAACTGTGCTTCAAGCAAAGTGCCACACTTTCAAGGGACCTCTTAAGGTCGGACTCTTTTGCAAGACACTCGTCTCCAAGTGTAGCATGAACAAAGACCATGTTATATCGGCAAATTAAAGTAAACCAACTACCAAATTGCTTCCAAGAGAGTTCAATAGAAATGTATAGGATTCTAAAGGTTTGCTTACTTGTTTTTCCAAATTCTCCAATGTCATTGTAGTCTTCAGTAGGAGGTTTTTATAGATCCATCAAATGTTTAAAATTCTGCAATACCCGATATAGAATGAGCAAAAATTACAACTCCAATTCAGATGGATCGACAGTGATAAAAAGAAAGCGAAGTAGTTTCCGATTACGATGACTCGGATAATACAGAAGGGCACATGCCAGGAATGAAAAGAAAGAGATCCAAGGGGCAACTATCCTTTGGGAAAGGAAAAGTAAAAAGCTAGCAAACCAAGTTTATTGGCTGGGGATCAAAATCTCTTTTACAATCATCATTTCAAGAAAACAAAAAATAACACGATGGCTTGGATTAAAAAATTAAATTGAATTGAAATAATGGGAGCGAGAAATCTACCGCTTCCTCCACGAGGAAGAGGTATGTTTCTCGCTCACATTATTTCAATTCAATTCAATTTTAATCCAATCCATCGTGTTATTTTTTGTTTTTTCTTGAAATGATTATTGTAAAAGAGATTTTGATCCCCAACCAATAAACTTGGTTTTGCTAGATTTTTACTTTTCCTTTCCCAAAGGATAGTTGCCACTTGGATCTATTTCTTTTCATTCCTGGCTCCGCGCGCTTCGCATTGTCCGAGTCATCCCTAATCGAAAAACTAATTCGTTTCTTTCATCACAAATGAACCATCCGAATTGGAGTTATAATTTTTGCTCATTCTATATCGGATAAAGGATAGAGGTGATAGTGGGTCACCTTGTAATAGAGTAGTTGTTCCCTTGTAAAACTCTCCTAAATAGCCGCAAGTTGCCGTCACAAAACCAAAGGTGCTCGAGCCTTAATGTCAAGGCAGGGACTTGGAACTGTTATAGAAACATACCTACGTAAAGAATGCAAAATCTTGATGAAGAAAGAAAAGGAGTGTCTTCCTTATTTGAGTTTAACAAACAAAACCTCGTGGTCTAAGTTATCTTTTGTGATTTATGCACTTTGTTAAGTAAAACCCGCTTTTCATTTTCGCAATTTCTCAATTTCTGTAATTCATGGCCCTTAAGAGCTCTCATTATGAACTCTCTTATTGCTTTCAGAAACTCCTGCTGACCTGCCATCTGATGGATTGCTGCTATAACTCTCTTATTGCTTTCATTTACCAAGTAAAGGACCCATAAATTGTCTTATAATATAGGTATAAGACCTATAAATTTATTATAGGTCTTATGTATCTTATATAAGACCATATATTGGTCTTATATATCTTATATAAGACCTATAAACACAAGAACAAACAACACTCAAAATGAAAAAATGACTGATGTATGCATATGGAAAGTTAAAATACACTCTACTTCGTCCCAAAAAAAAAACAAAGAATGTAAACAACAGAGACCTGGGAATTATGAGGCTACAAGAAAGCATGAACAACAAGAATGTAAACAACAATAGCAACAGAAAAACAACAACAAAGAACAGAAACAACAACAAAGAATAAAGAAACAACAACGGCAACAACAACACTCAACAACAACAACAACATGAACAACACTCAACAAAGAACAACCACACTCAACCAAACTTTCCACAACTAACTCACTCATATATTTTTGTTCATAATGACCTTCAGAACTCATTGAACCTTTCTTTCTCTCTTAATATCAGCAAAGCAAGAAAATTTCTAGACCTTTAAAATTCACCCTCCAGATACAAAACAGAGTATAAATGACAAACTAAACCAAACATTTAGATTAAGAGTATAATGCCCAAGCAATTCACTTAAAGGTATCATATTTTCCAAATGCATGTCCAAATCGCCTTCTTTGGTTGAATAGATTCTTAAATCAGCTAGAAGAAAAAGAAAATAACAAAAATGCCCGTTTGTAATGCAAGCCTATGTAATTAGGTAGTTATAGCATTTGTCATTATATCGCTCCAATAAATTCATAGAATATAAAAAGCACAAATCAGTTCTAGCAACATCAAAAAAGCAAATGCATCTGTAAGTTATTGCGTAAATAGCTGACCTGTAGCGCGTGTAATCCCCAAAAACGTAATCCGTGCTGCATCTGCGAAGATTTTAAGAGCTGCAATACTGCAATGTGCATTACCTGTATGTGAATGCAACACATAATTAGAAGAGCAAGAGATAGAAGTCCAAACAAAGTTTCAAATGTGCATTACCCGTACGATATAAAAAATGCAGATCGTGTCCATTCAATTTAAGGGCCTCGCAATCGTAACATGTTTTCAAAATAATCAACAAGTATATATGATTTATATACCCGACATACCTTTCCCCTCCTCCTTTATCCGGGCTTGGGACCGGCAATGCAATATACAACAATTGCATTGGCGGAGTTAAAAAGGGGTTAGTTGAATAGAAATGTAGAACAGCTTTATAAACAAACACAGTTCCTAATCCACTTACCTCGTACCAAAGCCTAATCCACTTCCTCTCGTACAAAATTCATCAAAGCAAAGTTAGTATATACAAACCATGGCAATATCTTGGGCATCAAAACAGAGTTTCTAAAATAAAAGTACAAAATAAAATTAGCATTGTCTTAATTAAAAGAAGTGAGTTCCTTGGGCCATGCGACCGCATCGCTAACCGCATCCGAGATGATCGACATAAACGAGTTAGACCTCCACAATTCAAAGCACTAGGAATCACAGCTACCCGAACCCAAACCTTCCACGCATCATTTCCAAGCGGAACACAAAGTGAACCATAGCATTAGGATCTCGTGTCGCAATCTTACCTTCGCAACCACTGTTTTCGCCAATCTAATAATTTACATTTATGATCAATTATGTTGACACTTGTTAAATCATCTCTTGAATTCAAACCATGGCAATCACGAACATTTGAGCTACCATGATGTGATGGGGGAGAGGGTGACTTCCCATTCAAATGATCCCTTGAACCAACACTATGGAGACGGGGAGAGGGGAGAGGGAGAGGGTGACTTCCCATTCAAATTATCCCTCGAACCAATACTATGCAAACGGGAGAGGCCATGTTTGAATTTTCTTTCTCCTTTGAATTGAATCCCTAGAAACAATGACAACTTAACATGTAAGTGAAAACTATAAATAACTCTAAAACAATGAATCCCTAGAAAAAATACTTGCCTGTCCACGCATAAATTGTCGCATCTCACCATTTCATCCTCTAAATGTTGGAACTTCTCCATTTTTTTATTCGCCCGAAAGTTGATGCTCTAGTTCGTGGACTTTCTTTGAACTATTCATGTGGATACCTATTTTAGATGGGGTAATGCCAAATCCCATCCCTCTAACTCTTCCGTTTCTCTCGGTCCGAGTGTTTTAGACAAAGGCATCCTCACTAATTGATGTCGAAGGGGAGGTTTGAGAGGTCACGATCTCTTGTATTTTACTCTTGAAAATTAGTCAAGAAACAAGTATTAAAATGATAGATTAGTCAAAATAATGAAATAAAAGAGTGGCATTTTGGGACGGAGGGAGTAATAAAATTATTTAGCTACTTTGCTCCAATGGAAAGGTTTTGGTATATAATTGGTTGTTCCGATGTTTGGATAAAGGAGGATAAGGAAGTTGGTATAGCAATTTTGAATCGTAAAGGAGGGCTTCAGTTGTTAATAGCCTCGCTTGATGGTTCCGTATTGCCGAGATTTCATATAGATATGAAGCAAATTCATTATCATTCCTTTTTGTGGTATAACCTGTGGCGGCATCAACAATGGGATATGTTGGAAATTTCAATGAACAACAATGATTCGTATTCTCCTTTCGCATTTAATTCTTGGAGGTAGGCAATATGTTTTTAATTTGCCGGGTGTGGTTCATATAGTTGATGTCCGTCGTTGGTATCGTGAGCAAAGAACTTATGGTTTATATCCTGGTCTTTCGATTTTGTGGAAGGCTATGAGTTTTTTGAGTTTGGATTGCTTGATAAAGGAGGATATGGGAGATTTTATAATTGTTTGTTCAACTTTGTCGTTTGGTGAATAGTTATTGGTTTTGTGGGTATCAAGTTGTCGGTTTATTGGTTATTGTTCCTTGGTCCAAATGGTTGTTGAATTGGTGGTTAGTGTGGCCGAGTTTACTCTTGAAAATTAGTCAAGAAACAAGTATTAAATGATAGATTAGTCAAAATAATGAAATAAAAGAGTGGCATTTTGGGACGGAGGGAGTAATAAAATTAAGTATGATTTAGTTGAAATGTCACTTACCACACAATCGCAATAAATGGAGTTGGTATTTCACCATTCTTTTTGTGTGTGCTTTACACCACACATCTTCTCTCCTTATAGCCATTTCCGGATTCTCCTTTATCTTAAAAGAATAAGCACTATTTTAATTGAAATACATAAATGAAAACATGTAATAATGTATTCCTCCGTCCACCTTACTTGATACCAAAAAGTCAATATGGTATCACGTGAGGTGGGACGGAGGGAGTATGAAGTTTATAGAAAGTTACCATGTCAGCCTCTAGCCGAGCATACCCCTTCCTGCTCATTGTATGTGGGGCATGATTGTTTGACCTAATCTCCTTATACTTAGAGCTCTTCAACTACACAATTTTTTTTATGTAAGAAAAAAAGTATTGGATATAAAGAAAGTACTTAAAAAAAACTGAATTTACCTTGAATTCACTTGATAACTTTTCTTTGACAAAAGTGTTCCACTCTTCAACGGATATGTTGTCCGGTTTAAGGGATGCAAATCTTGAATCTTTATCTCCCATTTTAGATGCATCTCTAAGAGATGCTATCAGCTTTGATTTTGATTGCCTCCAACGAGTTCCCATTTGTTGAATAATAAGAGTCTCGTGCGTGTCATCCATCTTGAATCTCCCCTATATAAACATCAAAGAAAAAAAAAGGTAAACATGTACACTTGAATTTTTATGTTAGAACCCAATAAGCTATATTATCATTACCTTAACACATGTCCACAAATCTTTCTTTGTCTGTTTCTCAACTTTCCTCCAATCCTCAATATTGAATGGTACTAACTGTCGTGCTAAAGCTCCCAAAAATGAAGATAACCACTCTGATCGCTCACCTATGGGTTGTCCTCTTTCATTGAACTCCACCTCAATTAGTTTCGTCGGATTTGAGCACAAATCTCTCAACCTTGTTGGACCTCTTTTTCTCTTTCCCAACACTTGTTGTTCGTCAACCGACTGCTCTTCGGCTGGATTTTCATTACGAACTTGAGTTGAATCACGAGGAGGAGACATTGTTTCCATATTATGGTCGAAGAGGGATTTGACCCTCTTTCGTAAAATCCGAATGCCTTCATTTCCTTTTGTTGCGAAATTGCAATCGATGCTAATTGTAATTTGTTCATCCGCTTTGCCCCTTTCTTGAACTCTGCATAGATCGAAATGAGACATAACAAGCACTCCCATAATATTTCCCATAATTTCTTTGAAAACTGCTGGTTAGTTATGCATATGGACAAAATGCGTAGATTACTCTTGCGAAGTAAGGAGTATGTTTTTAGGACCAACTACCAAAATGCTTATTAACTGTATGCTGTCAGCTTATACCTTCAGTACCAAAAATGCTTTATCTCCATTTCTAGGGCTCGAAACGCCGAACCGATTTTTTTGATTGAAAGTAGACACATAGTTCTTTCAAACGACTACTTTTACGCCTTCTAAAACCTTCTAGATCAGAATAGTTTATTCGTCAAAGATGACTGAAAATCTGGTTTTGAAGAATATGTCTCTGCTGACCCTTTTTTGTCTATAATATTCCTCAAGAGGTTCATTTATCGATTAAATTTGAGCATCTAAAGCTCAAGGACCTGATGGTGCTGTTTGGGAATACATCCATTTTTCTATTTGTTAGGGCTCGTAGACATCCTTCGTATATAAATTGAACACATGTAATAACACTAAGTCTTACCTCTGTACCATCATTACCCATTGTGACCAAGTCGTCAACAAACTTTGATAAAGCTTTCTAAAGATCTTCCTCCACCTCGGCCTCCACCTGTTATATCGAAGAAACTTAATCATTAAATTTTGTATATATGCTAGCACAAGTAATGTAATAAATAAATATAATGACACAATAATTTAAGAATGTAATCATAGATCCAAGAAACTCAATCAATTAATTAAATATACCACTTTGTCATCACATCCCACTCTTGCGCAAGCACTATCTAGGTCATCATTGGTTTTATCAAGCAAAGCTACATCAAGTGGGTTATACGACAATTCATCATTCTCATCATCACTCTTATCATAGATTCCCATATCATGATAGCCCCTTAGTGGTGGTCCGACAACAACTTCCCAATTAGATGTATTGCTTTCTCTCCAATAGAACACTTGTGAGGCTTGTCTTGCTAGTATGAAAGGATCTCCTTTAAATTGATCTTGAAATTGAGCAAAGTTGACTAATGTAAATCCTTCTTCAACCTTCACTCCACGATAAATATTTGCCCAATCACACTTAAATAAGGGAATCGAAATGTAAGATAGTCATACACTATAATGTCACGCAAGATCCCGTAGTGACCTATTGTGGCCGCTACTAGATTGGCAATTGTCATTTGGCCCGATTGACGTATTGTAGTTGCTTCAAGTGAAACACCACTATTCTCGTGTGGACTTTTCGGTGTCCTTGGTACGAAATCGACGACCATTTATTATATAGGCGAGAATATGAGAGTGCTTGCCTTCTAGGCCCATACGATAACCACTTTATTGTTTCGTAAACTCCTACTTCGCCCGAGGCTATTTGGTCTTTAACCCGTATATTTATATTAGATAAATAACATATGTATTCACAATGTATAACCTAATAAAGTCCAAATAATATGTTAGAAACCTTTTGTAAACCAACTAGAGAAAGTGTCTCGAATGCATCTTTGAAAGTTGTTCATCGGATATACCAAGATGTATTATCTTCAACTCTTCCATATGCATCCTAAAAATAAAGAAAGAGTGAAAAATATTCCTAAGAAATAAACTAGACAAATTTGCATTTAACTTAAACTTACACTTCATATGGTTCCACTTCGCCGTATTAAACAACACATATCGATGACCATTTTGCATGTCTTCATTAGACAATGTAATATGCTCTCCTTTAGAAATTGGTCGTCCCTCAAATATTTTCTCATCTTGATAATCCTCATTGCGTTTATGTGTTTCAAATAGTGCACAACTTTCCTTAATGTACTCACAACAAATTCGTATGAATTCTTCGGCAAGATAGCCTTCACATATGCATCCTTCGGGTCGTGCCGGATTTCTAACATATTCCTTGCCCGTCTTCATAAATCCAATGGATTGGATATAAATTAGGGAGGAAAATATCATTAAAGCTTATTATCGGATAATAAATGGATATGGAATACCTTTCAAACGGATACATCCAATGAAATTGATTTGATCCACAAAGACGAAGTTTCTCGACCTAAATGTATTGTCAAGTGAATCATAATATCGAAGAATGAAGGAGGTAAATATCTTTCAAGCATACACAATGTCTCAATTATCTCCTCGTTCTGCAGCCTTCAATTTTTTCGACATCAACCACTCTTTGGCTTATATCATAGAAAAATGAACAGTAAACGAAGTAATGCATTTCTTGGCCCTTTGGGTAAAAGTCCTCTCAATGCGACTGGCAATAACCGTTGCATCAATACATGGTAATCATGGGATTTGAGTCCAAGTATCTTGTCGCCCGTGCAAAACTGCTCGCAATATTAGAGCTATACCCGTCTGGGAACTTTCAAATTTCTTAGTCGCCAATAAAATGTCTCTATCTCGAACTTGTTAAAGTACATTGGCACAGTGGAAGGAGTATCTTTTCATTCTCATCGAGACTTGGGTGCAACTACGGCCGAATTCCCATACTTTCTAAGTCTTCTACGAGCAAAGCATGACCATCTTTTGATCTTCCTTTTATATCAAGCAAAGTGCAAAGTAAACTCTCACCACAATTTTTTTCTATGTGCATTAAATCCAAACAGTGACGTACCAACAAATCCTAAAAATAACATAAAGTATAAGTTATCAGCTAGCTATTAACTACTCCCTCCGTCCCATTCGAAAAGGCACTTTTGGTCAATAAGATATTTATAATTAGATTTGCATTAATGCTTGAGTCAAACAAAACTTGAATTGACCAAAAGTGACTTCTCGAGTTGGACGGAGGGAGTATATCATTATATTGAATTAACAGTAAAGCACAAAATTTGCTTTTACCTCGTAGTAGGGCAACTCAAAAAAAATTGTTTTTTTCTTCCAATTCAGGACCTTAACTTTCTTCTTTTTAATCTTCCTCTTCCTTTTCTTGTTTCTCTTACCTTTTGCCCTTCCTTGTCTCGGTTCTTCATCATTGCTCGTTTCATCCCATTTTCCAAAATCATTTTCAATCCCATTAACAACTTCTAAAATTTCAGAACCGGACAATATACGAGGTTTCCCCCTCTTCTCATGGGTTCCATCAAACCATTTCTTCTTCTTTCGGTAAGAATGATTGGATATAAGAAACCGTCGATGACCCATATACACACACTTGTGACTATGAGGTAGATATATTGAACAAGTATCAGCACCACAAATAGGACATGCCATCTTACCCTTAGTCATACACCCAGCTAGATTGCCATAAGCCGGAAAATCATTAATCGTCCACATGAGAATAACCCTCAGATTGAACATGCTCTTCTTAAATGCATCGTACACCTCAACCCCACTTATCCATAATTCTTTCAAATCTTCAATCAATGGCCTTAAATATACATCAATATCATTTCCTGGTTGCCTTGGACCAGGGATTACTAAAGTTAGCATCATATTTTCTCTTTTCATGCAAAGCCAAGGGGGGAGGTTGTAATTAACAAGCATCACAGGCCAACAACTATGTGTAGAACTTAGATTACTGTAAGGATTAAATCCATCTGTGGCAAGTCCAAGTCTTAAATTCCGAGGATCAGATGAAAAAAAAGGCCATTTACTATCAATAGACTGCCACTGTGGCGAGTCAACAGGATGTCGCATTTTGTTATCATTGCTATGATGACTGCTATGCCACAATAATTGTTCAGAACTCTCCAATGATCTGAACATCCTTCTAAATCTGGGAATAATAGGAAAGTATCTCAACACCTTGGGTACCCCCTTTTTAATTTTACGCTCATCTCCTTTTCCTACCACTTTCCACCTAGATTTCCCACACCTCGGGCAATTGTCTAGATCTGCCAGCTCTTTTCTAAATAGACAACAATCTTTAGGACATGCATGTATTTTTTCGTAACCCAAGTCAAAGGTCTTAAGTAATTTTTTTGCAGCATACGTGGAACTAGGAAGAACATTCTTTTGTGGCAACATGTGACCTAAGATGTTGAGAAGATCGGTAAATGCTTTGTCAGAAATACCGTTGACCGCTTTATGTTTGAAAAGCATAAGCGCTGTTAGCTTTGTATAGTCACTGCCCATATACAAGGGAGTTTCTGCCTCTTCTAATAATTTTGAAAACCCCTCGTCTTCCATTGCTTCAGTATAATTTGGAATCGTTTCCTCGTTAACACGTGCATCTACGAACATCCTATATGTATCTGGTATATCATCGAGATCATGTGTCATTTTGGAGGAAGTGCTAGGACGTTCTTCCCCGTGAAAAATCCAAACATCGTATGTCTTATCCATGCCATGCATAACCAAGTGTGAGATTACATCATCACTAGTCTGATAATCCAAATTTCTACAACGAGTACAAGGACATCGAATTTTAGAGGAATTTCCTAGACTCTCCAAACATATCTTGCTACAAAATTTCTTACTCCTTCCTGTAAGCATCACTTGGCCTACAAACAAAATTATACATATTACATAGATGGCACAAGAAAGCTTGCAACTATCAAAACTACTATTTTTAGCTTAGAGTGAAAACCTTGGTAGATTCACCCACGCTTTATCCATCGAATATGAATTATGAGTTCACGAGAACACTACAAGAGTTAATAATATTAGAGTCTGTTGAATAAAGATTACTCCCAATTACTATTAGTATATCAAGATGCAGCCACGACATCGCATGGCAGCTGACCTTTTTAACTGTTGAATAAAACATTACAATAAGCTTTAGAATGAGCTCAGTTGAACCAATTATTTTAATTTCTCTAAACAATGAATCAGCTCAAACTTTCCCTAATCCACGGGATCCAAAAATTAGAATCCTATAGTCCATCTACCTATTTACATACAAACCCAGCCATAGAAATATAGAGAGAAGATAATGGCAAAAGTTGAGTTTTCAATATACAAACAATGATATATATACACATGGGTTACGTAGATAGATACATAATGACACTAATTCTAAGAGATATACAAAGACAACTAATACATGTAACCTAGATAAAAAATAGGAAGTGCATCAGACGCATGAAATGAATGAAGGAAATACATCAGTCAGTTGCATGAATGGAGCTATTGATTATGTACACAATGATGAGGGGTGTATTAGGCTCATGCAGTAGAGTTGGGAAGAATAGAGAAGTCGGAAGAAGCCATGGATCGTGTGCTCTGATACCATATATAGAGAGAAGATAATGGCAAAAGTTGAGTTTTCAATATACAAACAATGATATATATACACATGGAGTCTACGTAGCTAGATACATAATGACAATAATTCTAATAGATATACAAAGACCACTAATACATGTAACCTAGATAAAGAACAGGAAATACATCGATCGGTTGCATGAATGGAGCTATTGATTCTGTACACATTTATTGTTATCAAGAAATGTTATTCCAAACTAACAATCTTCATTTGAAGAGAAAATAAGAGATTCAAACTTACCTCAAACATAACCTCTCTCCATTAGGGCAAACTGAAACTTCTTCATCCCATTCCAGTTAATGTCGATCCTTGCATAATAGAAATTGATTTACAAGAAGCAAATATTAGAAATTGGCACTGAAATTAAGAATAGTTGAAGGAGGATAAGATGAATGGAACCTTGTATTATTAATTGGTGACGCTGTGTGGCAATGGAAATCAATTTTGCCCCGCCGTCGATTGTAGTCCGCCGATTATCACCAGGTCCGACTAAGATTTTGCCCTAACCTTGCCGTCGATCGATGCCCTTAGCTAGAATGGGAAGAAATCGATTTGGGGTATGTTTATGCGGCTAATGGAAATCTCTGTGTGGAAATGGAAATCGCTGTGTGGTAATTTTTGGGGATGGCTTTGAATTTCGCGGTATGTTTAAGCGGCTAAAATGCCCGCTCTTCTTCTTGACTTCTTCTGTTTTTATTTTCTTTTTCTTTTTCTTTTTTTTTTTTTTTTTTTGAGGAATATGACAACGTTTATAAAAAACGTTGCCACTTTTAACAACGTTTATTAAAAAAACGTTGTCGTCTGTGCAACGGTTTTTAAATAAACGTTGTAAAAAATCCACTATGACAACGTTTATTCAATAAACGTTTTTATAATGACTATACTACAACGTTTTAAGATAAAACGTTGTTAAACCCTGTCAATGACAACGTTTCCTTAAAAACGTTGTTATCAAAAACGTTGTTAAAAGTCATTTTTCTTGTAGTGTGAATAACCAACAAAATTTTAAATTTAATTTTTTTATATAGTTATTCATTTTGGAACTTTGACAAAGGTATGGCTTATAGTTAGATTCAACCAAAATAAAATAAAATAAAATAAAATGTTAGATAAGCACACTAGCTAATTATTCAATTCTTAACACGTTGACATTTCTCATTTAATTCTGTTTAGACTTTGAGCAATCAATTCCTATATTATAGAGTATTTGGTTGGCTAATTTAGACCGAATACATTGGAGTAAATTATTTCCAGCACTTTTTTATTTTTATTTTATATAACTCGGTGTTTGTGCTCTCTTATTTATAGGGTACATGAACCCATTCTCAAGATTCATAAACATATAAATTTGAGTTTAATTTCAATCATCGATTTGGTAATTGACTCTAAAAAGAATGTCCAACGAAAATTTCATCACTTGTCACCAAGTTGCTTCTTCCACTACTCAAATACAAATCTTCCTTATCATCTCTTACCTCCTTATCGCTGAGCTACTCCATGGGATAGCTCTTATAATACTCCCTCCGTCTCTAAATATTTGTCTCACTTTTTTTTGCTTTTATTACGAAGGAACTTTGAACAATAATTTTAGGTTGATTTAATTATACAAATGAAGATCTAAAACTTACAATTGATAGTATTAATGATGGTGTATCAATAATGAGTTTTAGATTTTCATTTGTATAGTTAAATAAACCTAAAATTATTGTTCAAAGTTCCTTCGTAATAAAAGCAAAAAAAGTGGAACAAACATTTAGGGACGGAGGGAGTATTATTTTTGGAAAACGACACAAAATATGATGGACCCACAAGCAATAGAGGAACAATAACGAAGTAGAAAATTGCACTAGATCATACAACACCACAAGAATTGTTTACCCGGTTCCTTCTAATCAATAAGTACGTCTAGGGGTACTAACAAGCCAGGATTATTCTCAAAAATCTCACAATATGATGTTACAACATGTTTATGGCTGTCACTTGGTTATATATGGGATATAAGAAATAACCCTAATCCTAGGTACAAGAGAGAAATCAGAAAATAGGTCAAAACAGGCCCAACCCGTAACTTTTCGATCGAGCACGGACGGTAGTGTCCTTTAATTGGCACACCCGTGTCAAAAAGCTTCTCTGGTGGCACTGGCATGATCGTGTCATCTAAACTGCACAACCTCTGGTTACTTAGCTAGGATGCTATGGGTTCTAGTGTACAGAAATGTAAAAGTCGATCTTATTCACATTTTTATGAAAATTACACTTGCTGAAACCTAATTGGAGAGCTTGCAAGAATCCATATTTCCGTGGGAAAAAAAAAAAACTCTGCAAATTGAATGAGCAGATACCCAGACTCCATGTTTTACAAAATGAGATCATCGCCTTCTATAGAAATCAATTGATAGACGTATGGCCTATTGGTACGGTACGGGGATAATAACCAGCAAAAGCGTCTTAAATCTGAAATCATGAACAAACAACTAGTCGAGATGATGTTTGACTAAAACCACCCGACGTTAGGATAAGTATAAATGTATTTGGTGTAAACAAATTATTTGTTAAAATCTCGAGTGTAAAGAGACATTACCATCTAATGATGATTATGGTAGATATTTATACCAGATTAAACAAGTGTTGAAGAATCCTATAAACCCGACAGGAATATATGGATTAACCGCCTCTAAAAATATAGGGGTTTGTTATTAGCAACGTGTACAACGATGGTAGGCTTGATCGAGATCGCTCATGTGTATGAGGTCGACCTGAGCTCGTGCCTTAAAAAGTCAGAGATGTACTTCATACCAATTAGGTCGGGACCTGATTAGGTCGAACCAATACCTAGGTCGACCTTTTGGGTAAGTTGTAGTCCATTAAGTGAGGTGTGGACAAAGTCCTGTTGAGCATGTTGGGATCTCATATTAGCATGAGTATTTCTTACCATTGTTCACCCACACGGTTCCACAATAAAGATTTATACATGATGGAGTGGTGGGGGGTGGGGTGGGGTGGGGTCTTGAAGTAACATAACTAGAGATGGTAAATTAAATGAAAGGATATGGTCCACAACTCAATCCCAACCTGCATGTTAATTTCCGATGGTAGTTGGAATTGCGAGTGAGCATCATGGCAAATGTCGGGATGATTGGTGGGTACTACTGGTAGGCCCTTAAAATCACGGATATTTGTTGTTGTTTAGATTCCATAACAATTTCTATATTTAAATATAATTTCCTTCGTTGTTCTTAAAATAAATGATGAAAAGTGTATTAAATATATAATGATTTTTTAATAATCATATGAATTTTACGAAGATAAGATTGTGTGAAACACTATTTATACAATATAAGCTTGCTTATGTAATAAAATAAATTAAGAATTTTAAATGTAGACAAAACAAAAAATAAAGTAAGGACTTTATATTTAGACGGAGAGAAAGTACTTCGTTTGTACAAAATATATGTCATGAGTTAATTATTTTTTAAAAAAATATTTGATTTGCTAGCTCCTGTCTATAATTTATACCCATAATCTTTACCGTAGTTATGGTTATGAATTAGTATATTTTTTATAAACAATTTTAATTATCTAAATGATTTAATTATTTTATAAATAATACGTACACACATATATTTATATACAATTACTTGTTCCTTTTTCTTTTCAATAAAATTTAGGGGATACTGCCCTTTTCGTCAAAAAAAAAAATATATATATACAATTACCTTTCTTGGTATGCATAAAAAAATTAAAAAATTATAGTTTGCACGATTGGAGTACCCCAGGACTCTCATGAAAAAATGCATTTTTTCTAGTGATTAGGAAAAACGTGTTTTTAAATGAACGATGATATTTTTGTAAATAACTGAAACTTCTTAAAAAAATATGCGGTGACATTTTTTTAAATAATTAGAACTTTTCAACACCATCTGACACTTTTCAACACACGAACTGAACATCTTTAACACCACAACTATTAATCTCAAACACTAACACTAACCATCATTTAACATTTTATTTATAAAAACTTTCAAAGTCCGTTTGAGGGACTAAATGACGTGTTTTGAGGTTTTTAAACCCTTTATCATGGGGCAAAACCCTGTGACTTTTGTAAGACTCGTAATTTCGTTTACCAAAAAACTTTTTGTATATCAACTTAAAAGGTTCTAAATATCAATTTAAAAGGTTTTGAAAATTCAAAAACCTTTAATGCTATATCCAGAAAGTTTGTTTTGTCGTGTACTGAAAGTTTTGTGTAGCTAGGAAACTTTAATCACACAACAGACAACGGATGTGAGTACAGATGTGTCTCACAACTGTCCACACATCCACAGATAATGCAGCGGAATAAAACAATTAAAAGTAATAACTCAAGAATTATTTACGCTTACTGATCTATGAGATCAGCAAACTAGGCTTACGCCCAAAAACTTTTCACTATAAAAACTTTTGTTTCTTACAAAAACAAATAAGTGAAAAACTAAAATATGAAAATACTAAACGAGTTCTAATCACCTTCTATGACAAGAACAACTCCCCTTTCTCAAGTAGGATCTATTCTAGTCAGAAGTAAAACAAGAGAACTCTATGAAAATCTAGATGTGAGTTTCGGATGTAAGTCACACCCTTACTCACAACCTAAAACAATATTATGAAAACGTGAAGAACTGAAGTATTTCCCTCTCAAATAAATCTCTAAAGCTCTGTCTTCTCTTTGTGCTGATCCCTTGTATTTATAGGCACCTTTGAGAAGATCTTCACGAATCCAAACTCTTCCATATGTGAGAATCCAATTCCTACAAGGAAACATAAAGCACGCTCACAAAGAATAGATTGTTAGTAGGTTAGTCCTAATATAAAACTATGTACATAAATAAAAGATATTTACTCTATTTACAAAGTCCTTTTCAAAGTAGGATACTTATGAATCTTTCCATGAAAGCATAAAATCAACTTACCAAAAATTCCTCTTTGATTCGAAATAGGAAACAACTTATTTCCTAAAACTAAAATCCTTTTCACAATAGGACAATATAAATCTTTCCATGAAAGTCCCAAAATCAAATCACCAAATATGCGATATTGATTCGAATAAGGAAACACATTCTTTCCTAAAAAAGCTCACGCTTTCAATCTCCCCCTATTTTGGACTTTCTGATCAAAACTAAAGATTTATGATTTGATTACTATGACCCACATTTTCAGATTCGAAAACTCTCCCTGAATGGATGTGTGTGCAGATGTGTCAACACATCCACACAAAAACTGCATAGAACAAGTTAGTACTAAAAATTGCAGTTCAACAGATGTAAACTAAAGCAACCATTCAGCAAATGTATTTAGGGATTATAGATCAAGACTAAAACTAACAAGTAACTAAAACGAATATTAAAAGCAAACTAATAAATATTAAAAGCAAACCTGTTGATGTTTCATTCACCAGTAAGAACAGACAGTAAAACTCCCCCTGAGTTTAAGCATCTCAAGTGAAACATCAACAGCAACATCAAAGATAACATCAGTATCATTCTCATCCTTTTTCTTCTTCTCCCCCTTTTTGACTAGAAAGTTAAGTCACCCATTTATGGAGATCCACCTTCAAAAACCTGTAAGGTTCTTGGCATGTGTCTGGGAGGCAAACAGTTGAGCATTGAGGGCAACAACTGCAACAATTTCTGCATCAAAGGCTTCCACAATTGCATCAAAAGAATCTGCAGATGTGTGACAAGATGTGGCCACATCCAGACGCACATCCACAGCTTCAGCTCCATTGATTCTGCAGATTGATTAGACAGACAGAGGGAGAGAGAGAGAGAAATATATGGTGTGTGTATGTGAGAGAAAAAATTTGGACAAAGGAGGAAGAAACAAAATGAAAGATTAAAGAGATGTGACAGATGAGGCACACAAATAAACATACAACTCCCCCTTTCCAACTGAATTAAGGAATTCTTTTCCAAAAAGGTCTCACACAGCCTAAATTTCACAAAGATCCTCCAACGGCTATAACCCTTTGATATTACCACACACCAAATCACGAAAAAATTAGGGATTAGAATAAATCAAAATTTTGCCAACATTTTATGGTACCAAAAAATCACTTTAGCCATATCTTTTTCAACAGAATCCCAATCGAAATTTCCAACCTTTTCAAATAAGGAATGATACACACCTTTTTCTTTCATGAGAGATATTGGAGATCAAAAACCTATATAATCAAAGAATAAATTAAGAAAGAAAATTAATTAACTAGTATATTTACAAAGCTCCTATATGACCTAAAAAATGCAGTATGCCTAGCATGATGCAAACACACAGGTGAGGAAAGATCTCAGCTTATGGATGTGGTATAGGATGTGAGTCACATTTGGGGACACATTTAGATCACAAAAAGTCAATGAGCAATAATCCAATCTGCACAGCCTCTAGGATGCATCCACCAATTTTTTGTTGTGAATTTTTGCATTGTGAGTAGCTTTCACTTTACTTGATCCCAAAGATAGCCCTTTTTTCCAATGATCTTATCAAGTTTGATTTCAAGATTTCTTATGAGAATCACTTGATCACAATGGTATGGCTTCATACTAAGGGTGAAGCAGCTGTTTCTCACATATATATATTTTATATATATATATATAGCACCCACTGTGAGATACCTAGGAAGGTTATATCAAGTCATCAAAAGATGACATGAACAGGAAGTGCTCACAATTAAGTGATCAAAAATAATGTCAAAGATGAGGACTCACAAGTGACCACCACACTGAGAAATTTCGTGCTAATGCATGATATATTATTATTTTTTTTGATTTTTTTTTTATAATTTTTTTTTCAGTTACTCTAATATACAGATGTGTTAGAGGATGTGAGACACATTTGTGTTCACAACCTTAGATATCACACAAACCAAGAGACTTCCTCAAGGAGGAAAATCTCTCAAAATCTTATGCCTTTGTAAATATATCAGCCAATTGATTTTCAGTCCCAACAAATTCCAGACACACAATTTTTTGTTCTACAAGATCTCTAATGAAATGATGTCTAATATCAATGTGCTTTGTTCTAGAATGTTGGACATAATTTTTAGATATGTCCAAGACACTTTTGTTATCACAAAAAGCAGTCAAAACTTTGCTATTTAATCCATAATCTTTTAGCATTTTATTCGGCAAAAATAACAGAGTGTAAAAGCTTCCAAGGGCAACATATTTAGCCTTAGCTATGAACAAGGAGACATAACTTTTTCTCCTTCCATACCAGGAATCAAGGATGTTACCAGGGTAAGAACATTGAACACAGATGTTTTTATCATCAAAATTGTATGTCCAATCTAAATCAATGTAACCCACAATGATAGACACAAAGCAGTAATAACATACCTTGGAGTATAAGGATGTATGACTCCATAAAACATCCAAATAACTGTGATTTACCTTCTCATTCCTTTTGGTTTGCCTTTGATCATGCACTTCACCAATCACTTGAGAAGTAGGGTGATTTTTCTGAATTCTGGATAAAATGTCAATTGATCTATCAACAGACCCAACATGGTCTCTTTCAGAAATAACTTCTCCTTCTGAATCTGAAGAGCTGCCTTCAGACTCAGTTCTTTGAGTGGATGTGTGTTCAGATGTGGGAACAATTGTGTTCACATCTGCAGATACATCCTTCTGCACATCTGGGCACACATCTGCCTGTTTTTCCTTTGCAGTGCTTTCCGTATTTCCAGCACCTATATCAGCAGATTTTCACTCCATTTGATAACCTGAAACATCATCCTTGGCAGTTTTGAGGTTAAAATCAAGTGTATCATCAAATACAACATCAGAAAAACTTAAACAAGACAAATTGTCACAAAACTTGTAACAATTGTCAGATGATCTTAGACCAGTGAGGACACATGTGTTAGACTCATTAAACACCTCACAAATCTTCTTATCAAACTTCACATATAAGTCATCATCACATAACTGACTTATACTAATGACATTAGTCCTAAGACCTTCCACATGATACACATTGTGAAGTTTTGGGAATCCCTTCACATCTAGGGTACCTTTCCCAATGATTTTGCCTTGAGCACCACCACCAAAATTCACCTTTCCCCCATTGATTAACTCATAGTCTACTAGAAAAGCTTGATTCCCAGTCATGTGCCTAGAGCACCCACTATCAAAATACCAAGAATCAGAGACACTACTCTTGAGGGAAGAGTAAACAACATTGCAGGTAGCACTTGGTTTGGCCACCCACTGTTTTTCACTTTTCTTTTTGTGGTGCAGAGGTCTCAGATTACATGGATGTGTGTCCGGATGTGTATACATCTTTTCACACATCTGAGACTGATGAAAACCAGATTTCTTATCAACCTTTAATTTGTGACAGAAGGGTCTAATGTGCCAAGGAGCAAAGCAATAATGACAGATGTAGTGCCTTCTCCTTGGCCTTTTCTCACTCAAAAAGGTTTTTTCTCTCAAAATTGATTTTTCCACACTTTTTGAAGTAGAAGTCTCACATCCTTCCTTTACAAATTTTTTTTTCTCAAAACCAATGCCAGTTTTTCCAGTTTTACTAAGAACAATGGCTTCATCAAGTTTCATTTTCCCAGTATTTAACTTGGTTACTGTACTTTCAGCTTTTTCAAAATCAGTTTTGAATTTTTCGAATTCAACTTCTCTCTTGGTTATTAGAACTTCAAGTTTGGAAATGATATCTTTTTGATCATCATTCTCTTTTGAAAGTATGGCTTTTTCATCTTCACAAACAGCTAAATTATCAGACAAAGATTTATTTACCTTAGCAAGCACCTCAATTTCTTTTGAAAGTTTGGTTTTCTCATCTTCACAAACAACTAATTTATCAGAAAGAGATTTATTTACCTTAGTAAATACCTCAATTTTGTCCAACCCCTTTATCCAATCAGTATGCACCTTTCTGTAGGTTGCAAAAAGTTCCTCATAGGGAATGTCCCTATCTTCATCATCAGAATATCTTTTTACAGTGAAGCAATTGAAAATCAGATCAGATGTGTCAACGGATGTGTTCACATCTGGGACCACATCCAAATATTCCTCAGGAACTCCTTCACCAATTTCTGCAAAATGAGCATTAAACACAGAATGGCAGTTTATCACAGGCATGTTAGCATCTTTCTCATCCTCACTATCACTTAGAGAGGCAGTTAAGCTCATTCCCCTTTTCTTAAGTGTGTTAGCACACTCATTAGCAAAGTGACCAAAGCCACGACATGCTCTACATTGCACTGAATCAGAGGATTTCTTGTTATCAAAACTTTTCTTTTTGAACCTCTCATCAGAATTATCATCTTGTTTCTCTAAATCCTGAGAGGTTTTTCTAGGAAACTTGTTTCTCCTTTTGTTATTCAGAATGGAATTGAATTTCTTGGTGATTACAACCACATCATCTTCTTCAAGATTAGACTCATTAATTTCAGAGGAAAGGTCAGCTATTTCCTTTGGAATAGCTGCAGAACTCTTAAGGGCAATACTTATTGCCTTGTTCTTTTGTTGAGCTTCAAGATTGAGTTCAAAAACAGTTAAAATACCAACAATTTTTTCTAATTCTACTGTGTTGGTGTCACTCGTCTCTTCAATGACAGCAACCTTGATATTAAACCTTTCAGGCAAAGTTCTTAAGATTTTGCTTACTAATCTAGCATTCGAAATTGACTCTCCTAGGCTAGTGCATTCATTGGAGATTTCATGAATTTTTGCAGCATAAGAAACTATGTCCTCAGACTCTTCCATTCGAAGTAACTTAAACCTATCCATTAAAATTCTAAGCCTCGTAGCTTTAACACTTGGAGCTCCCTCACATTGAGTTTGCAAAATATCCCAAGCAGCTTTGGCTACACTCTCATTAGTGATAAGCTTGTACATATTCCCAGAAACATGGCTGGAAATAGCACCCATAGCTTTTGAATTATAATTAGCAGCCTGAATTTCTTCAAGAGTCCATTGCTCTTCAGGTTTTCTTTCAAAAATAGACTCACCAACACCAGACGCAGGCTTCTTCTCCACAGTAGGAGGTTTCCATGCAACAAGGATACACATCCAAGCCCTTTCATCAATACCTTTGATGTAATTACGCATCTTCGACTTCCAAAGAGAATAATTAGTACCATCCAAGACAGGAGGCCTGTTTTGGTGATTTTTGTATTCCATAATGACTACACTTTCTGGATCAACACTCAGTAATATATCGAGAGTTGGCTTTGATACCAATTGAAAGTTTCGTGTAGCTAGGAAACTTTAATCACACAACAGACAACGGATGTGAGTACATATGTATCTCACAACTGTCCACACATCCACAGATAATGCAGCGGAATAAAACAATTAAAAGCAATAACTCAAGAATTATTTACGCTTACTGATCTATGAGATCAGCAAACTAGGCTTACGCCCAAAAACTTTTCACTATAAAAACTTTTGTTTCTTACAAAAACAAATAAGTGACAAACTAAAATATGAAAATACTAAACGAGTTCTAATCACCTTCTATGACAAGAACAACTCCCCTTTTCCAAGTAGGATCTATTCTAGTCAGAAGTAAAACAAGAGAACTCTATGAAAATCTAGATGTGAGTTTCGGATGTAAGTCACACCCTTACTCACAACCTAAAACAATATTATGAAAACGTGAAGAACTGAAGTATTTCCCTCTCAAATAAATCTCTAAAGCTCTGTCTTCTCTTTGTGCTGATCCCTTGTATTTATAGGCACCTTTGAGAAGATCTTCACGAATCCAAACTCTTCCATATGTGAGAATCCAATTCCTACAAGGAAACATAAAGCACACTCACTAAGAATAGATTGTTAGTAGGTTAGTCCTAATATAAAACTATGCACATAAATAAAAGATATTTACTCTATTTACAAAGTCCTTTTCAAAGTAGGATACTTATGAATCTTTCCATGAAAGCATAAAATCAACTTACCAAAAATTCCTCTTTGATTCGAAATAGGAAACAACTTATTTCCTAAGGGGGCGTTTGGTTGGAAGGAAAGTGGGGGAAAGGAATGAAAAACTCCCTCTTTTCCATTCCTTTCCTCTGTTTGGTTCAATCTTTTTTAAAAAAAAATTCCGAAGGAAAGTTGAATTCCTTCAAATGAAGGAATTCAACTTTCCTTCACAAAATTGATGGAAAGTTCAATTCCTTTGGCAATGGAAAAAATTTTTTTTTTTTGACCAAAATACCCCCAAACCCTACCCACCCCTACCCCCTACCCAGCCCCACCCAGCCCCTATGCCCCACCCCCCCACCCCCCCTGTGATGATGTGTGAATGTATCGAAAATTTTCCCATTTTTGTTTGAAAAAATCAACGAAACGGAGTCGCCACGCCATTTTAATTTTGAGGGCCAAAACTTTGAAAAAAGCCCGAGATCAGAGATTTAGGTTCGGAGGTCATGTTACACGCCGGGAAGGACGTTAGTGTGCACCCGGAATGCCTCGTAAAACGAGTCTTCCAAGCTGAAAATCATTTGTGTGTGTGTGTGTGTGTGTGTTTTGGCCAAAATAATTTGAAACTCAGAAAAGTAAAAATAGGGATATCTTTTCAAGACTTTAAACTGATCCCATGATTTTTTGGGGGATTTTTTGGATTGAGATTTGGTACTCAAAAGACCTTTTGAAGTTGAGAGCCATTTCTGCCAGAATGAAAAAGGCAGTGGACCTTTGATTTTGAAATGGATTCAAGGGTCTTAAAACTTCATAATCTGGATAAACTCAGAGAATGAAAGTTGTTCTAGACACCTTGAATAAGACTTGTGCGAAGGAATTTTCCATTTTGGAAAAGATTTGAGGGGTCAAAACCTTCTGGAAACCTCAGATATGAGATCTGGATTCCCAGAAGCTGATGAACTAGCCTCTGAAAGAAAATTTGAAAAGAGGAGTTTTACTCACCCAAAAAATAAAGTAAAAATATGTCTGGAAAGATCTGGATGTTGGCTACAAAAAGTGTTTTGTAGTCAACACCGAATTCCAAGTTCATCTGTGTCCAAAAATTAAGACAATGGACTGAGGTCTGGGAAAATTGCTACTGGACAGCAACTTCCCAAGAAGGAGAATATGATTTTAAAGGGGGTTTTGCATCCATGCTTGTCCCCATTTCCCTAGGTTTTGGTTAGTGATCACTAGACATTTTAGTGGTGAATCAACTATACCAAACCATCCTTGGGGTACATTAGGACTAAGCATTTCATTTGCTTGGGAAGGGGATTTTTATCCTTTGAAAATGAGATTTTATGCTTGAAAATGGTTTTTAGGGTTTTGAAAATGAGTTTTCTTTGCAAGAAAGTAAGAGAACTTGAAAATAATGTTGATCTTTGTAGAGGATCATCCATGGAGATGGTCTTCCATGGTGATCTTCTTAGATCTAAAGCAAGAAGATGAATGAACTACATTTTTGTAGTTTGAAGATGCATGCATGGATGAGATTTAGGGTTAGGAGAAGGAGGGTTTACCAATCTTCCTTGTGTTCTTGAGTGTTTGGCTTGAGTGTATGAGTGTTTAGGGCTTTAATATGAGAGTGAGTGGATGAGTATGAATTGGGAAAGATTGGAGAGAAAATGGTGACAATTCAAGTGAATTCTCCATTTTCTCTCTATATTTCGCCAGAGGTTCGGTGCAAAATGTGTTGTGGCTTCTTATTTTTGTGACTGGAGGGCTCAATTTATAGCCCTCTGGAAATTGCAATCCCATCCGCGCGGACAGGAACCCTCAGCGTGCACTGTTCATTAAATGCAGCTCCAGCTTTGGACAAGAGGAATATTTCTTTTTGAAATTCAAATTAGGCAGCCAGTTTATGTTTCCAGCATTTCTATTTATGGTTTTCTTCTTTTGTTTTTCTTTTTTGAGATTCTTTTTAAGGTTTAACCTTAAATAACAATGCCCATTTTACCCTCACTTTGTTAGAAAGGTTAGGATTGTTAGGAATTGTTAGAAATGTTATAACTTTCGTTAATTTTCTAACGAAAATTCTAACAAGCTCAAATTGGAGCACTTACACCCCCACCCCCCCCAACGAATTTTTTTTTTTAATTTTTTTTCTGCCTACCCTCCCCCCCACCCTACCCCCCACCCCCACAAATTTTTATTTTTTTTTTCTGCCTACTCTCCCCCCCACCCTACCCCCACCCCCCCCCACCCCCACGAATTTTTTATTTTATTTTTTTTTTCTGCCTACCCTCCCCCACCCTACCCCCATCCCCCTCCCCCTACCCCCCACCCCCCACCCCACCCCACGAAATTTATTTTTTTACTCATTTTGCATACCCCTACCTACCCCCCACCCCCACCCCCCCCCCAATTTTTTTTTTAATTTTTTTTCTGCCTACCCTCCCCCCCACCCTACCCCCCACCCCCACAAATTTTTATTTTTTTTTTCTGCCTACTCTCCCCACCCCCACCCCCACAATTTTTTTTTTTCCGCCTACCCTCCCCCCACCCTACCCCCACCCCCCACCCCCACCCCACGAAATTTTTATTTTTTATTTTTTCGCCTACCCTCCCCCACCCTACCCCCCCCCCCACCCCACCCCACGAAATTTATTTTTTTACTCATTTTGCATACCCCTACCTATCCCCCCACCCCCTCCCAATTTTTTTTTAAAAGGGTAAATTGGTCATTTTATATGCTTTCATTCCATTCCTATAATTTATATTTTCAAACCAAACATGATTTGCCAAGGAATTGAATGACAATTCCATTCCATTCCGTGTCAACCAAACGGAGGGGGTTGACCAGTTTTTTTCCATTCCAATTCCTTAAGGAATTCAATTCCATTGACAATTCCATTCCTTCACTTTTTTTCCACCGAACCAAACGCCCCCTAAGACTAAAATCCTTTTCACAATAGGACAATATAAATCTTTTCATGAAAGTCCCAAATTCAAATCACCAAATATGCGATATTGATACGAATAAGGAAACACATTCTTTCCTAAAAAAGCTCACGCTTTCATGTACTCAGCGCGCATGAAGTTTTACATATTTACAAACCTTCTGTACCCTTTGAATCGAATCGAGCGAACAAGATGGATGACACCGGGCCGGATAGAGAGAATTGGGGCCAACCTTAATTTCTTTTTTTTCACTACACACACACACAGAAGCGCCTAAAAAATTCTAAGAAGAGAAAGCCTTTTCTCCAACTTTTGGAAAGAATCGAACTCATAATTCATAGCTCTAGCTCTGACCACCAGGTCAAAATCTGATGGTTTGAAAGTTATCCAACTGGGCCAACCTTAATTTCTAGTATTAGCATACTCCCTCCGTCCCATGTTAGTTGAGACTAACTTTTTGGGCACACCAATTAAGGAAAAGTAAGTGAGAGAAAAAGTGAAAGAAAATGTTGTGAGTATGAAGAATTAAATAGGAGAGAGAATGAGTGGGAGGAATAGTGGGGAGAGAGAATGTTATGAGTGTAAAAGTGAAATAGGAGAGAGAATGAGTGGGGTAAATAGTGAAGATTCCTTTGCCATTTTGGACAGTCTCAACTAACGTGGGACGGCCCAAAAAGGAAAGAAGTCTCAACTAACGTGGGACGGAGGGAGTACACGTAAGAGCTCAGAGCTGAAAGGAGGCCTTCATTCATACACTAGATCTCTTCAAGTGCTCCTTTGGTACCTTTCGCTAAAAGGGATATCCTATCTATTTTGGGACATTTTTATTTTTTAGCACAACTAGGAGCATATTTCCTGAGTAATATTGTAATAATATCAAACTTACAAATTGTAAATTAAGCATTTTAAATTATAAAATAAAGGGTGTATATCATTGACTAAATATGAAATCTCCACTTCTTACCAGTGTTCTAAAAGACCCCGTCTAAGAGTGCCTAGGTCCCGCCTAGGCGCTAGGCCCCTCTCCAACGCCTAGTTCTAAGCCCCAAGCCCCGCCTGGGTCCCAACTAATCCTGACTAATCCCGACTAGTCCCCGCCTAAGCGCTAGGCCCGACTCCGCCGCCTAGCACTCGCCTAACGCTTTTTAGAACTTTACTTCTTACAGCTAGTTTGAACATGTATGGCATTGTTCATATATTTGGGCTGTTAAGGTGAATATTTTTTGCCAATACTTGGTAAAAGAGGTGTCATTATAAATACGAGTAACGACAAAGCCAGGAAAAAATTAAAGGGGGTAAAGATTGCTTAAAAAATAAAACTTACTCTGTATAATTTTCATACATAAATTTAATAAAAATTGGGGTTAAAATAAAATCTTTGATGAGTCCGGACCAGACCGGGCCCAAGACCGATCTGATTTAAATTAAACTAAGGCTTCGTTTATTTGGTCGAAAATGTTTTTATCATTTTCCGCTATTTGGTAAGTACTGAAAAATGGAGAAAATGTTTTACGAAAAATATTTTCCCCATTTTTTTTGAGTAAAATAACTTACGAATTTTTCCTACGTATTTCATTTTCCGTAAAATGTTAACATCCTCACTCACACATCTAACTTTCCATACACCCCCACGTTACCCACCCCACATCAATCACCCCTACTCCACCCCTCGTAAAAAATTTTTCAAGTTATTTTTTACAACTCTCCACCCCCTCCCCGATCAAAAAAATATTATTTTTTTTTACTTATTTTAAATTTATTTAACAACTCCCCACCCTCACCCACCACCACCACCACCACCACTGTTGTGAGGTCAAAAAATATATTTGTAAATTCATTTTAAAATTATTTTTTAACAACTCACCCATTCCCAATCATTTTTTTTTACTCATATTAAAATTATTTTTTAACAACTCTCATCGCCCCCTCCCACCAACCACCTACCCCTCCCATGCTCAAACTTTTTTTTACTCATAATTAAATTATATTATTTTTAATAACTCACCCACCCAACCCCACTCCCCCATTCTCGGCTACCCACCCTACTCCCTTCGCCCACTCTTGACTACCCACCCTACCCTACACCTACCCCACCCTCACACCCTACCCTATCACCACCCTAGCGTACACCATCTTACCCTTTACATTTTCCCCACCACCCTATTCTACCCCTACCCTACCCCACACCCACCCACCTTACCCCTACTAACCCCTACCCCCTACCTTACCCATCCTACCTCCATCACCCTATCTTTTTCAACTTATCTCAGATTGTGTTTTATTGAAAAACACTTTTCTTTAATTTATCAAATACATAAAAAAAAATTGGAAAACATTTTTCTTAAATTTATCAAACAGTTGGAAAACATGTTTATGTCATTTTTCTAAAACATTTTCATTTTTCAGAAAATATTTTACGGGAAATCATTTTTCGAAAGTTGTATTACGTGAAACAAACGTAGCCTAAATGACGTGGAACTTCTAGACCGAGTCACCCTCAGTTCGCGTTGACCGCAGTCTCATACTAGACTTCCGGTTCCAAGCAAGCTTTTAGGGCACGATTTCGTACGAGCTCTAGCACCAACTGGCAGGCCTGTCCATTTCGCATTAAATAAAAGCTCAGGCGCCCTACCAACTGTCGCATGCCCCTGTTATCCTCGTCCAATCACAGACATCCTCTACAGTACTTAGCCTTTTATTATATTATCCAACCATGTGGTGACACGTGTCATATGTCAAGGCAAATATCTCCCAAAGACTGAGATCTTATCTAACTGATCTCCCTCTCCATTATAAATACTCTCAATTGTCCTATTGGGCAAGGTAAGTCATATTATCTAAATTATAGCACACAAATACATCAAGACATTCCAAATTTTATTCTCAGTTAATATTAATCAGAGATCTTGCTATCACACCCGAAGGCCTGAGCCAAAATCAACTACGACTTGATATCTAACGGTGCTCATTGTTTGTTTTGTAATCTAGATATCAAGTTTATACAAAATCAGTTATTCTTTCATAAGTGAGACCCCAAAATATGTGACATCATCAATCTTAATGCAAATTTTATCATAAAAAAAAGGAATCAAAATTGAAAAATGATATTTTAGTACTTATAGATATTTTTTAAATATAGGTATTAAAATAAAATTTCCCCAAAAAATTAAAAGGGCTGAGTGACCCATCAAGTACGTGTGACTTCACCGCTGATAGAAGAACATTTACCTAACTTTGGAAATTGTGATTTTTATTATATAGGTACGATTGAAGCAATTAGCTAGCAACTAGAGTTTGTTCATTGTTCATAATATAAGTATGAAAATCAATTTTTTAATTATAATTAAATAAAAATTGAAAGAGAAATTAAGGGTAAAATAGAGTGTGGCACTAAAATAAAAGAAAGTATTTTTTTTAGCGAAAAAAATAAAAGGAAAAAGAAAAACAAATTAACAATTAGTCCAGTCATGGTCATTATAAAAGACAAGGGGGAAGGGGAGGAAAAGAACAGTTTGGTAGTAAATGATAAGGAGGAAGTCGGCAGGCGATTAGACGGTCTTCCTCTCACTTCTATTGGACTTCCCTTCCCTTCCCTGCAAAGTGTAGTGAGAGAGAAGAGAGCCAAATTCTAGAGAGAGAAAGAATCTTGATAGAGAGAAAACAAAGAAAAGGGATAAAGAAAGGCACAGACTCGAATAAGACAGGGCACCCTTCCTTCCCTCCTCCCTCGTTTCCCTCTCTCTCCTCCCATTTTCTCTCTCTAAAATTTTGAACTTGACGCCAATTCTCAAGTCATTTCTGCCGCTAAAATTTTGGGATTCTATTTGGATGATTTTGGTTCGGGTAATCCAAATTGAAATTGCTTATGGGTTTTCGTTGATTAATTGATTGTGTGTTAGATTTAAAAAATGACTGTAAAGAGCAGAGGAGAACAAGCTTCAAGAAGTGTTAATTCTCAAAAATGGACACTTTTTCTCTGTATAGGTAGCTTCTGTGCTGGATTGCTCTTCACCAATAGGTACACACACACACATATATATATATATACTTTGATTCTTCATCGTTTTTTTCATGAAAAAATTTGGGCCCTTTATGTATGAGTATGTGCTTAATTTTTATGCTCTCCGTCCCAAAATAAATGTCCATTTTTGTTCTTGAATCCGAGTTTGTATTTTGCTTGGAGGATTGTTATGACATAATTGTACAACTTTGTTTTTTTGTTGAAAGATCAATTTCAACTGTCCTTATGTTTGTTCTTTTGTTATATTTGGCTACTTTGAGGATTTAAATGTTTGTTTGTTTGTTTGTCTGTCCTTAGCAGTAGTACTGCAGTCAACTTTTTCTTCAGAATTCCTGTTTCAACTATATGTTAACTCAGAGTTTTCAGATTGATTTTTGTTTAAAATATGCATTTTAATGACATAAAAACGCTCCCCGCCAAGCGAGGGTTGGGAGAGGGAACCATTTGCTAGTTTTTACCAGTTCATATGAATAGTATAGATCTAAAATTATGATTCCTTATTTTGGATGTAAATCATGTTATTTTTAAGTTAAATATGTTTTTCCGATGACCAAAATTTCCAGCAAAATTGTTTTTTGGAATGATTTTCTATAGTCTGATAGCAATTTATTATGTTTAATAAATGTCATATTATGGACCATGAAACTTTAGTCGCTATGCTTAAATAATGGATGGTAGGCCTCTGCTCGCTGCCAGATCTTTTACTGCTAGCTCTGACTATACGAAACCCTGACGATATGTAATTTCAAGTTTCAACTGTAAATCTAACTAACTTGCAGATGAACTTGGATGAGGAGTCATTAATCTAATTGATTAATTGCTAAATTTTAATTTATTTTTACTGAATTATATTAATCAAGAAATTGGTGACAGAATGTGGATGGTTTCAGAATCTAAAGGTATTACAAGAAATACTGGAGTAGAAGCGGAAAGATTAAAGTTAGTTTCAGAAGGTTGTGATCCAAAAATGGTAAGTATTTTAATCTCTCTTCTGCTTAATATTTACGGATATTACTTATTCATGCTTTAGATTGTTCAACATTATTTTCCATAACCTGATTGGACGGATCTCTCTAGTTGCAGATGAAGAATGTGAGGCGTGAACCAGGAGATTCATATGGGGAGGTCTCAAAGGCACATAATACTATAGACTCAGAGTGAGTTGTCATGGTTCTTTATCATGGCGTAAATTTTTTAGGAGTGTTAATTTTTTCTTTTTCATTTTATGGGAATTTCTTGAGGTCATACTTTACAAATATATTGAATTTGTAGGATACGTGAATAATTTATTCCCTTTATGGGGAATTTTGGGTGTCTTACTATACAAATATATTGAATTTGTAGGACACTGGACAAAACTATTTCAAGCTTAGAAATGGAATTAACTGCAGCAAAATCCATTCAAGGGTCGATCATGAATGGCTCTCCTCTATCTGAAGACGACAAGAAAAGTGTATCTGGGAGGAGAAAGTACCTAATGGTTGTTGGGATTAATACTGCTTTTAGCAGCCGAAAAAGAAGAGACTCAATTCGTGCAACATGGATGCCACAAGGTTCATATGAGTTTTCTGCTTCTTTTTTTTTTTTATCACCTTCTAGGAAACACTTCCTCCGTCCCATAATAAATGTTTGACTTGTCAATGTTTTTAAGCAATGTGCTTTACTAGTTTGTACATTGTTTGTACCAAGACAAAAATGCTCCAAGACTATTTCCTTGACATTTATTTTGGGATGGACCAAAAAGGAAAGTGTGACGGAGGGAGTACTAGATTGCTATCTCCGTTGGTTCTCTCGACCTGATATCCTATTGTTGTTTCTTCTGAATAGGTGAAAAAAGAAAGAAACTAGAGGAAGAGAAGGGCATTATAATTCGCTTCGTCATTGGTCATAGGTGTGGGCCTAACTTTTATTAATCTAATGCTATCTTAAATTCATTCCACTGAAGTGCTGATTTAGTTAATTAACTTCTGCAGTGCCACAAAAGGGGGTATTCTAGACAAGTCAATTGAAGCAGAAGACGCAAAGCATGGGGATTTCATGAGGCTGGTAATGCTCTTTTCCTTCCTTCTACCTTTGCCGTGTTTGCATTTTTATTTTTGATATTTCATTGCTTTAAAATCAAGCGTCACCTCTTCCTGATGTACTCACGTGCAGAATCATGGTGAGGGATACCTTGAATTGTCTGCCAAGACAAAAATATACTTTGCCACTGCCGTTTCTATGTGGGATGCAGAATTTTACATCAAGGTTGATGATGATGTACATGTTAATATAGGTAATAATTAATTTGGATGCTATTCTTTTTGTCGATAATTATAGCAAACTTCTATTCACTCACAGTTATGTTTCGCTGAACAAATTTTAAATTAATGTTCTCGCAGCAACATTAGGACAAACGCTAGTAAGACATCGGAAAAAACCACGAGTATATATAGGATGCATGAAATCTGGACCAGTACTTGCTCAAAAGTAAGTAAATTAGTATCAAAGTTGTTTGTGTATGCTTTATCAACATAATACGCCCTCCGTCATAAAATAAATGTCGACCCTTAACTTTTTTTGTTAACTTGATTAAACTTTGACCAACATTTTATGAAAAATTATTTATCTTCATGAAATTCTAAAATTAGTTTGATATTGTTTCTATTGGTGCATCATTAACTATATTTAGAATAACACGAAGATAATTAAAATTTCACAACTTTTTAGTCAAAGTTCAACCGAGTTGACCAAAAAATCAAGGTGTGACATTTATTTTTGGAAGAGGGAGTAAGTAGTTGTTTGCAACTTTTAGTCACACCCGTGTTTGTCATGGAACAGGGGAGTGAGGTACCACGAACCAGAATATTGGAAGTTTGGGGAGTCCGGAAACAAGTATTTCCGTCATGCCACAGGACAATTATACGCAATCTCAAGAGATTTGGCTACTTACATTTCATTAAATCAGTAAGCCCTAGTCCTAAATTTAAGATTAAGACAAAAAGAAAAACTGTTTGATGTGTTTTTTGACTGTTAAAACGTAAAACTGTATCAGGCATGTACTACATAAATATGCAAATGAAGATGTTTCTCTGGGCTCCTGGTTCATTGGGCTCGATGTGCATCATATTGATGACCGTAGACTGTGTTGTGGAACCCCACCTGGTAAATCTTTACTACTCAAGACATTTTGAATTTCCTTTTCGCATAATACCCAAATTTCTCTTGCCTGGATGAATAAATAACATATATCACACCAAAATTAGAATCTAGAAATATACTCCCTCCATCCCAAAATGATCTTCCCACTTTTTCTTGTCATTACTACGAATGAACTTTGAGCAATTATTTTAGGTTGATTTAATTATCCTAATGAAAATGTAAAACTTGTTATTGATAGTATTGATTATGGTGTATCAATTACAAGTTTTAGATTTATATTAGTGTAATTAGATTAACCTATAATTATTGCTCAAAGTTCATTCGTAATAATGACAAAAAATTTAGGAAGATCACGACAGAGGGAGTACTGTAATTGCATACCAGGTATAGGAAAAAGTATCAAACTTGAGTCGACGTAAATATTTTTTGTGATTGATCTCAAACGAGATATATTTAATGCATTTGGACAGCTACACTCACACTTATTACGCAGACAGCAATATTAACACCCTTCAATTTGTGTCCAAGGCTGCTGCTTCCTGGACCTTGTACTGTCTATTATGCATTGATTGATAAAATTAGAGGGCCAAAAACTTTAAGAATCGCTAGCCTCATTATCAAACGATCATTTTCTGTATGCATAACAAACTTCTCAGTGGGGTCCTAGACATTGGCGGACCTAAGGCTAGATATATGGGTGCTAGTGCACCCATTAATCAATAGTTTGTCTAGTTTAGTGGTTAAAGTGCTACTCCCTCCGTCTCATTTTGTTTGGCCACATTTGACTTTTGATGATCAATACAAGTGAACTTTGACCAAACATTAATGTCAATCTAATCGTCATAGTGAGATTCTGAAAATTGTCACCGATAAATCACAAAGTAAAAAGATGATTAACATTTTTTAGAATTTTATTAGGATGATTAGATTGAAATTAATATTTGGTCAAAGTTCACTTATATTAACCATCAAAACTCAAATGTGGCCAAACAAAATGAGATGGAGGGAGTACATTTTTTACCATATGATTGTGGGATCTTTATCATATGATTGTAGGTTCAAGTCTCACAGCATTTTTTCTTTTGAAGCGTATAATATAATTTGTGCACTCGCTAACAAAATGTCCTGGGCCGCCACCAGTTCTAGACCAGAATTATTTACTTATATTACGTTCAGAATAGGGTAGGGCGAGGCTATTGTGGTGATGACACAATAATTGTAGGAACCAGAAGTAACACTCATTTCACACCAACATTATTAGCAAAATTTGCATACCATTATTCTGTCCACGAAACAAAGGACTGCATTGAACCCTTTGCTTCCTTAGTTGTACACAATTTTGACAACATATTTTGTTTTTATATATTTGACATAATTTTAACATGTGAATTCAGATTGTGAGTGGAAAGCGCAAGCGGGTAATGCCTGTGTTGCTTCGTTTGACTGGACATGCAGTGGGATTTGCAGGTCTGTTGATAGGATGAAAGAGGTTCATAAGCGGTGTGGGGAAGGTGAGAATGCTGTTTGGACCGCTTCTTTCTGAGAAATCTATCACGCCGATTCTTCCCAACTCAAGAAGGATCAACGGTAAGATTGAGAACACTATTTTTTTTTTTAATCTTTAGGGGGCTTGTAGAGAATCAATACATGTATTATAGGACGGTGGGGAAGATATATAGAGATGCCCTGCTATGCAATTTTTCTCCATATTTATTAGGTAGAGAAATTCACTGCCAAAGCAGTCACAAATGCAGGCAAGTGGCACCTAACACCCATTATATTTTTTCTTTTAATTTCTTTGTAATTGCTTAGGGATCAAATTGTAAGTCAGGTTCTTGGACTCGAACTCGGACATCGTAATAAATATGAAAATATGTGATCAAATATTTGCTGGAAATTATATGAGGTTGTTATTAATATTAATAGGTTGGTTAAAAAAAAAAAAAGAATTATTTTTTATTAATAAATAACTTAATTAATTATAAAATTGACACTTGAAAGTGTTAGAAATTACATTATTAATATTAAGGATCGAATTTACATACCAAAATAAATGTAAAAATAAACAAGTTTGTTATGACAATGACACAAGTTTGTAATATTGTTTTATCTATCCAGACATCGCTTTCAAAGGATTCAGCCTGCACTAGAAACTTCTTCATATGTCGGCACATATGTATCACTCTTTACATACCAAAATATATGTAAAAATAAACAATTTAAATATTTATTTATTTTTAACAAATTGAGATATTTATTTTGGATCGAGAAAATAGATATACTATGGTATCCGATTTGCTTGCGGTTGCATTGACTACTGAGGAATTAATAAGACAAAAATGAATGATTGGATGTTGTTACTAGTTCCTATTATTAAATGTAAATGGAAAGGGAAAGTTAATTACCTTTGGGGAAATTTTATGATTGTCTCTTCCAAATGGCAACATTCTGGTCAAGCGATGTTCGACGTTATTCGAAGTTTTTGGTTAAGCATTATTCGGCGTTATTTGGGGTTTCGATAAGATTTTTTTTTTTTGTGAGGTACTGGGTTCAAAAGTTACTACTTCCTCCGTCCCAGACCAAGGATTCATCTTTCCCTTTTGGGACGTCCCAGACCAAGAGTTCATTTTTAAAAAAGGCAAGTTTTTGAATATATTAATACCCTTATCATCTTCATATATTTACAAAAAAACCATTCATTATATCCTTATACATTCTCTCTCCTATTTCCTATCACACATTTAACTACTATTCCTCCCACTCATTCTCTCTCCTATTAAATATTTTTAACTTTTACATTCTCTCTCCTATTCCCTACCACACATTTAACTTTTACATTATCTCTCATATTTCCTACCACACATTTAATTACTATTCCCTATCTCACATTTAACTTTTATTCATTTTTTAAAAAATTTCTTAAGAAGCGTGAAATCCCCCCCATATACCCTTGGTCTGGGTCGGAGGGAGTATTTTCATAGGGACAAGTCGTATTAATGATTTGTTTACAATATACTTAGGTAGTATCACTAAAGACAATTAAAACATTAATCTTGTAACAGTTTAGACATTTATTATTAAAATATCAAAAAAAAAAAAAATTAAAAAGGAAGAAGATGACATGTTTTTGAGCTAATTAACAAGGGCGGGACTTGGACCGTTGATCAATCAATGTGCTTAGCACTTATTAATCGCGATTCAAACCATATGATATTTTTGAGCACGATTGAAATTAAAATCTCAACTGATGAGTACTTTCTTAAGTAATTTAACTCCAACAACTCAGTACAAAAAGAAATAATGTGTTTATACATTGATCGATCGCTCACTGTAACAGTCTCAAATTCAGCAAGTGATATCGATTGCTCGCTTTTTTTTTTTTTAAAGCGTTTTTTTTTAATTAAATTTTTTATTAATAAATAATTTAAGCTATTACAAAATTAAGATTTAAAGTATATTTGATGAAACTGACTATTATATTAGAAACAAACCATGGATATTGCCCCTATAAATTAGTTGTATCAAGAGTCTCAAATCTAGCAAGTGGATTGTATGTCATACGATAGTCTCACTTCATCTTAATCTTAAATGGTAAACTTAAATAAACTTTGGCCATAATATTTATGAATTAAATTCTATAATTGTTAATATTAATAACACTTTATAGATTTTTAGTAGAATAGTTAATTTTTTATAAATATTTCTTTAAGGTTCGATTAAATTAATCATTATAATTTGAGTGAGATCGCGTATCATTTCCGGACCCAAGGAGTAGATTTGTGGTTGTGCCAAGTTTTTTCTTAGGGCCCGCTCCCGAGTTTTTAAAGGGGAGAAGAGCTCGGGAGCAACTTTAGGAAGAAAAATATATTAAATTTTCTCCCATTTCTTTTATTTTCTCTCATTTTTAAATCTCGGGAGCGCACCCTTAATAACACAACTAAGGTCAATTTAGTTTCTAATAAGGTGGATGTATATTTATAGATAAAAATAAGGGAGAGGCTATTGCCACTACATCTTTTACTTTTTCGCTACGAAATTTTGTAACTTGACAAAATTACCCTTTCTTATTTTTGTAAATAGACATAATCGGGAATTAATGAAACATTCCATATGGGATTATACCACTACAATTTTATTTATACACTACATTTTTAGGGTAAAAAATCTACTACATTTACGAATAAAAAATATTAAAAAATTATGAATTTCATCGAAGTACTTATTATTTTATCACAAGATTTTGGGGGAAACTAGTTTTTCCTTAAGTTATAGAAAGTTCTGTTTTATAAACTGTTCCTAAATATTCACTAACTACTTGCAAATAGAAAAAAAGTGAACTTTTTATAATTTATGGAGAAACTAGTTTCTCCCAAAACTTGCTCTTATTTTATACAGTAAATAATTAAATTTTAATAATGAATTATTTTTTAATTTTTCTTTTCAGCTTAATTTTAGTTTATTTTATACCATATTTTTTCCTTTTATTTTCAGAATAAATATTAAATTATATTTGACCCATAATTTTTATTAAAAAACGACTTGAAAATAGTGACATAATATTAAAAATAATTATCAATGTTGTGAGCTTGACAACATGTTATTTAAAATTAATATACTTCTCAAAAGTATTTTTATTTTTACCAATTATATTTATATTTGAAGTACATTATGAATGATTAAGCATTATAAAATGTATATATATTTTTCTGAGACTAGACAAAATAAAGTTTTAAGGAAATTTACACCAACAAATTTTATTAAAAATTTAAATATTTATGCTAAAATTGTAATTGACAAATCTAAAATCTAACATTTTTAACTAGATTTTTATTAGTAAAATTAATAGTTTTACCTCGTTTTCAATTTATGACTTAAAACAGTAAAGTTGCGAGATTGAAAATTTAAATTGGTGGTTTGACAATTTTTAGCCATAAAAAATACTATTCATTTATAAGTTTACAAATAAAGTTTAATAGTTAATGTATATTTTTCTAATTTGAAATTCCATACTTTATTCACCAACTTTTATAATTTTCATTGCAACCATTAAGGAAAAAAATCAAGGTAAAAATATTATTAAATTGAAGTAATATTTTTATGCAGTTTATTGTATATAAAATCAACTTGGTTATAGATGAATAATTTTTTTTACAATAATTTATTATAAATTTTATTTTTTATTTATTGAAAATTAATATGCTTTTATATTTCTTGACATGATTGAAAATAATTATATAGAGGATAAAATGTGTAAAACAACCATACCATTTTAAGGAAAATACCATAAATAAGAGGAAGTGATTGAAGGGTAATTGAGTCAAAAGATTAAATTGTATTATAAATGTAGTGGATAAGGAAAATATGTAACGGTAATAGTCCCTCCCTAAAAATAAATATGCTCATAAAAGAAATAAAATGGAGTAGAAGTTCTTGGCTAGTCAAAGGAGACCAATAAGAAAAAGGAGAAATAAGCTTCAAAATTGTAAATTTAGCTCCCAAACAAAGCTTAATTGGGTCAGATGCACCCACCATCAAGTATGTTGAAATTTAAGGGTGGAAAATTGTACTCCAACCAACCCTTATACCAAATATACTAATTATAATTGGTACAAAAAAAAAAAAAAGACATATTGAGTTCTCGATACAATATTACTGTATCAATTATATTCAATTAGTTGGTACATGTTATATAATATTGATTTCAATTAGTATATCATGTACCAACATTATTTATAAAAAATAAAACATTATATATTTATATATTTATATACAAATAGTTTTCTTTATCTAACCCTAACTTGCAGTTGTCGTACCTGCTAAATTCTAATTTCATCACTCTTGTTTAATTTTCAAGACTTTTATTGTACTACATTTCTTTAGTTTCAAGACTTTATAATTTGTGTTTTGAGACCTCATTTTTATGTTATAATGTGCTGCTTTTTATAATAGATAGAAAATCTAATAAAAAATGTAGCAATGCATTTTTTTTATCATCATTCACATTTGGTTTATGTCAAGTACCAATCATACTAATATCAACCGTACTAATAAACTTTATAATACAATCGATATACCAACCAAACCACCTCTATAATTGAAAGTGACCTAAAGCACACACATCTTATTAACATGACCATTTTACCCCTGACTCTGCTCATTTATACAGAGACAAAATAACATCTACTAAATGAACTATGAAATGAAATGTCTACCAGAGTGGCAACGAAATGATGTTACTCCATCATCCCAATCTATACTAAGCGTTACAACTGACTTGTTAAATTTTTAAATAACTACGGTAGTATATTTTATTTATTTGTATGTTATTTGTATTATTGTAAAATTGTATTAAAATTATTTCTTTATTTAGAAACACAATATTTATTTAGAGCAAATTAAAAGGAAAAAAAGCGTCGAAATTAGTGTAAGGGGGGGGGGGGGTGGGGAGTATATAACATGTACACCATCATTTGTACTAAAAATAAGCATGCACTAACTTCTCATGAAAAAGACCTTTACTAAACTATAAATGAACCAACTAAAACCATAAAATCGAGAACTAAATTTACCTTGTTCCATAAAAACTGACTCAGGGGAGAGGGGTAAGTTAGGAGCGGCGGCACGTGATATTGGCACGGCTCAATCAGAAACCAAAGGTCCATAAATTTAAACCATTGCGTTCTTATTGAACCGGACCAATATCCCGTTTAATCACTCCATTTCAAATAACTTATATTCTCATATCGAACAACGTAACTATTTAGCTTGATCATACTCCCTCCGTCGCAAAAAATAAAAACCAATTTTTTCCCCCACTACATATCATGAAAAGAAATGAACAAGCTCTCTAGGATTTGAACAAACAAGAGGAGTGTGTGTGTGTGTGTTTTTGTGTGTGTGTGGAAGAAGAAGAAGAAGTTTATAAAGTTGAGAAGTGAAGGGAGGGAGGGAGGGATGGATGGATTTGATGAGAAAGGGAAAAGAGAGAGGAGGGAAGGGGCAAAAAGGTGGTGAGAAGCATTGAAGAAGTGGCATTAAATAACGTTCAACTAACAGCATTAACTGAGGAGGGGGGAAGTTGAAGGAATCTTGATTTATGAAGGTCAGTCCAGCAAACTGTTGATAAAGCTATAAGGCTCACGAGATGCATTTATTTTTGGGGGTATGGGGGTAGGCCAGAGGATGTTTGTTTGTTCTAACTTTCAATTCAGTCCCCTCAGCATTCAATTCTCACACTCTCTCCCTCTTCATTTTTGGCGCTTCTTTTGAATTACTCTCTTAAAACTAACCAATTTCATACTCATTTCAACCACTATATTTATGTTACTCCCTCCCGACCAAAATACTTACTCCCTTCGTCTCACTACAACCTAAATCTGCACACTTTTTTCATTGGGCGTCTCATTACAAACTTCACACTTTCTAAAATGGTAAAGAATCTTTACTATTTCCACCCACTAATTCTCTCTCCTACTTTACTTTTATACTCACAACACCAATCAAATCACTATTTCCTACCCCACTTTCTCTCTTCAACCTCACTTTTCATACTCACAACATTTTCTCCACTAACTTTTTCCTCAATTTGCGCGCAAACAGTAACTGTGAACTTACTATCGGGAAGAAGGGAGTATATGTCATTTTGGAACTATTTATAAATATTGTGAAAGACAATAATACTATGACTTTATAAATAAAGTACGAAATATGCCCATATTAATTGTGTCTCTCTCTTACAATATGTTCACTAAAAAGTATAATTAATGACAGGGAACAAGCTTCAATAAGAGTAAATTTGGGGGTTTGCCCTCTATAACGACATACTTTTTGACCAAATTTTTAATTCTAAAACGACATGTATTTTGAACCGACATATATTTTGAATCGTAGGGAGCAAATCATAATTATTTATAACTTTCAAATTGCCATCCAAGGAAGAAAGAGGACGAGAAAAGAGGATACAAGTCAAGGAATGGAAAAAGAGAAAGAACTGAGTAATAATTAAACCTTACAAAAAAAGTTAGTGATGAAAATAAGTTGTTAAAATATTTGAATTGTCAAATAATATTATTATAAAAAATTTTATATTCAATTTTTTTATTTGAATGAGACACGTGAAATAGTCTTTATGTGCTTTAATATAGTGACAATGCAGCGTACATCTGATCCCGTTATTTCACCTTATATGAAAACCACAACACTACTGAAATAATGTTGTTGTTTATTTGAATGAGGCACATACCAATAACCATAAAACCGTTTATGTGATCGATTGCTGCAGCAGTGTTGGTGCGAGCAGTAGTCAATTGCATGCCACATATCCCCTTTCAATTCAATTATTACTCCCTCCGTCCTATTTCACTTGACACTTATTTTCATTTTGGGCCGTCCCAGTTCACTTGACACTTCCCAAAATAGTCTACTTTTTATAATTTTATATTCACTCTACCCCACCACTCATTCTCTCTCTTCATTTTCCACCACTCAATTTATTTAACCAACACTACTATTTACCCCACTCATTCTCTCTCTTCATTTTCTACCACACATTTTTTTTATTTTATTCCTTTTTCTTAGTTTTCGTGCCCACCTCAAGGGTGTCAAGTGAGGTGGGACGCAGGGAGTATTTCTCAAAGTTTGTATTTTCAGTTTAAATTTTTCCAGTTTAAAAATTTTAGTTGCTGTATTCCATAAATGGTAAAGTCGATTTTGAAAAAAAGAAAAAAATCTTGCATTTTCCCCTAGACTTGCTAGGTAAGAATAAGCCACTAACTTCTAGTATAAGTTTACTGAATGTAATATGAACAACGTTTTGAACAATCTTGTCCTCATAATAAAGTTCATATATTACAAAAAAAAAAAGAAAAAAAATGTTACTTATCTACTTTTCAGTTTTCATCAACTTGCTTTATATAGTGTACTCCCTCCGTCCCAAAATGTTTGTTTCATTTTATTTTTTTTGTTGAATTTTGACCACAAATATATGACAATTTAATTATGTTCATGAAATTCTAAAAATTCCTATTAATTCACCATTAATAATATTATCAACAATAACTTTTAGAATTTCATGAACATGATTAATCTATCATAAATTTGTGGTCAAAGTTCAACAAAAAAGTCAAATGAGATAAATATTTTGGGATGGAGGGAGTATATTTTAAACAGTTATATCCTCAACCTATTATTATTGTTGACTTGATTTCTTAATAAGTCAGCAAAGTCAACATAAAATTTTTAAACCGAGATCAAATGAATATTTAATATTACTGTAAATTTTTAAGCATATCAACTTAGTCCTAATTGTCTTGTAAAAATTAAAATTAAAGGTACAAATTTCATATCAAATATTTCTTTTTTCATACAAATTTTTTCCCTTATAAAATAAAATGTTCTGAATCCGCCACTGATTTGCCACCGGTGGTGATGATGGTGTGATGTGACCTAACCTTTATTTTTTTCTTTTAAGTCTTAACCAAGACTAGGTATGGCCATTTACGTTTTCGGTTTTCGGTTTCAGTTTGAAACCACCGGTTTCGATTTCGGAAAAGAAGAAATTGGAATTGAATCGTCGGTTCACGGTTTACGGTTACGGTTCGGAATCGACGGTTCAATGATTTATTATTTTTTTTTAATAGAAAAAATATTTTAATTTTTTTTTATTACTGATTTTTTTTTTTACAAAAAGTTAAATAAAAAAAGATAAAAAAAAAAAAAACTAAGCAAATGAACTTATGAAAGTGTAAAAGAAAAAAGGGACATACTATCTATATTTATTTTTTAATTTTTTTTTAATTTTTTATTGACTAGGAAATAATATTTTAGAATTTGTTTATTAGTGATTTTTTTTAGAAAAAAGGTATATAAAAAAGATAGAAAAAAAACTAAACAAATGAAAGTATATAAAAGAAAAAAGGGACCAACTATCCTATATTTATTTTTAATTTTTTATTGACTAGGAAATAATATTTTAGATATTTTTTATTAGTGATTTTTTTTAGAAAAAGATATATATAAAAAAAATTAAAAAAAAACTAAACAAATGAAAATATATAAAAGAAAAGAGAGACGATTTTGGGTCGATTCGTAATCCCTACCGACCAAGACTAGTCATCTCGGAAAAGACTAGTCATCTCGGAAAAGCTATAACCTTATTCAAGCGCATTAGCTCTCAAACAGCCCGGTCCATTACAGGGCCTATCTTGTTCTTTCCTTGTATACAATCCACTGGAAATTCTCACATTGCAAAACTGATGTAGTCACTGACATTATTATTTTTGAAATATCCTCATTCAATTATGCATTTTTTTAATGTTCCCACTTCATTAATAAAGAGAGTTTTTATCAAAAACTCGCTCAAAAATAAGTAATCTAAAAAAAAAAAAAAACATGAAAGTTATGAAAGTTATGATTTTACAAAAAAATCCTTAGTTAAAAACGAAATTTACCAAAAAAGACACAAGAAAACATGTGCTGCCAGCAAAGAAATTATAAATTTTCATAATTTCTCTAAAGCCCCCATATTTATCAGTTATAAGTTATATTTATTAGTTGTTTAACTGATAAATTATATTTATCAGTTGTTTTGGTTAATAACTGATAAATGTAATTTTTCAATTATTTTGAAGAAATTTTGTGCTTATTGTTTGGTTAAACAACTGATAAATATAATTTAATTGTTAAACAATTGATAAATACAGAGTTAAACAATTAATAAATATGGGGTTTTGTAGGAATTATAAAATGTTATAATCTTTTCCTTGATAGTGCGTATATGTTTTTTGCCCATTTAATATACCAAATACTGTAATTTTTTATAATATTCAAGGAGCTTTTTTGTTAGCTTTCAATTTGTGTGTTTTTTTTTTTTTTTTTTTTTTTTTTTTTTTTTTGTAAAATTTATCTTTCAAATTAAGTTTTTGGTAAATGCCCCTTAATAAAGTCGTCAATTAGCTAATAGGTGTTAGTTACATACTTGTCCCTAAATACTAAATTTCATTTTAATCGACACTATAAAATGTGTCTTTTAAATTTTTTTAATGGCAAAGATGAATATATATTTTTGTTATCCACTTTTTAAACATTTAGTTTTGAGGCGGTCTCATTTGTGACGGTCTCATATTGTTATCCACTTTTTAAACATTTAGTTTTGAGGCGGTCTCATTTGTGACGGTCTCACACTGTGAAACGGGTCGCCACTAGTTGATCCGCTCGGGGTTTTTTTTTTTTGCCCGCCATTTTTTTCTCGTCAACAAATGTTACACTTAATATAAAGGAATATAACATTTTTCTTTTTTGTAATGTAACAGTTTTTATTCTGAAATGTAATATTTTTTTATCCTGAAATGTTACAGTTTTTATTATGAAATGTAACCACAATTTTGCAGAAAAAAAAATAAGGTTAACATAAAATTGAAATGTAACATTTTCTCTAAAAAATTGTTACATTCATTTGTATAACAAATTATACCTATATATATAATTTGTTACATTTCAATTGTTATTTTCACTAAAAAATAATAATCAAACTATTTTAAATTTTCTGCAAAACTACTGTTATATTTTATACTAAAAATTGTTAGATTCATTTGTGTAAATTTCATGCTTTTTTAAAAGAAAAGAAGGTAACATTTACCATACAAAAACTGTTACATTCATTTATATAACAAATTATACTCATATATATATATATAGTCTCTTTTCAATTGTTACTTCTCTAAAAAAACAGTCGAACTATTTACAACTTTCTACAAAAGTAACAAAACTACAAATACATTTTATAACACAAACTGTTACATTTCATAATTTCATGGGTAACATTTTTCATAGTAAGTGTTAAATTTCAGGCGACGTACTACTTAACTTTTTTCTTTGTTACAAAATATGATTTTACAAAAATAATTCAAAACCATATTATTATGCTATTACTTTGATTCGCCTCGTCGATAGGACATAACGATGTTTTCAGATTTTTTTAATCCCCAAGAACACAACGACCCATTTCTAAAATGTAATAACTGGATTATAGTTTTTGCGAAACAAAGTAATGAAAAAATGATTAAATGTCAAAAGTAATAATATTTGAGAAGCTGGATGGATTTTTTTTTAATTTTTTTTTATACATTATATTAATTTTTATTCAATCTACTAAAGAGAAAATAAATAAATTTGGACAATGTTAGGCCCAGAATGTCAAAATTATTTCAAGATATTCTGTAGTCGTGAACATATGTATGTATAATTTGAAATTTGAAATCTTAAATGAATATAAGAAATGTTAAGGAAATAGATACAATTTTCTAATTACTTTGTATATATTTTGGGGTTTGAAAAGCCTAATTGAATTGTTTTCATAATAGGGTTTATATACAAGCAACTAGCAAGAGAATCCTAATCCTACTCATATTTTACTTTGTACAATTAGATAAATATAATAGAATAAGGAAACTAGATAAACAAAGTAATTAGAAAATTGTATTTATTTCCTTAACAATAAATACTTTATATTTTAAGCTATTTAAAATCTTAATTTAAAATCATCAAATCTTTATCTACTGTCAAAATCTTGCAAAAAACTAGTTTTTTCGTAACATAAGAAAAAAACTAATTTTAAAGCATTAAGTCTAACTAATAAGAGTGATGAACTATTTTGAAAACTAGTTTTTTTATAACATTTTGAAAAAAATTAGTTTTTCACAAGAGTTACTCTTTAGCTATTTTTTATTTATGCACAAAGAGTATATATTTATTTAAGGAATATATTTACATTGTTTTGGAAACCCATCAAAAGAAAAAAAAAGGAAGAACGATGGAAAATAAAATGAATAGCTAACTTTGTAAAAATTCTTTTTGAACAATGGAAAATTGTATTTTGGGCCTCAAAGTTTAAGGGATTTACAATATTGATATTATTCTTTTACTATTATCAATATAGGCTCAAAAGTTATCATTTTTTGTCATGTTATGATTTTTAACTAGTTTCGTTAGAAAAATTCGTTAAATGATCACGTGCAAGTCACATGTCATTTAACGGAGGATGTTTTTGAATAATAATTCTTTCATTGTTGTTTAATGCAACTAAATAGCCAAAATAGGAAATATTAACATCCCTAAATATAAAAAAACAATTGATATTTAGTCTAATAACATTTAAAAATGCAAAAATAGTAATATAATTTTATTTATCTGTTTTTTTTTTGAAAAAAATAATGATCTATTTAAAAAGCGAACATTTATATTGTCTGTATTTTTTATCTAAAAATATTTATAATTGATTATGTTAAAAATTATTTAGATGTGGTGGTGTTTTTCTTCTTTTGAAACACAAATAAAAAGTATTGTACATAATTAAATGTACAACACTATTTTGCACAAATGTTGTATTTGTTTTAAATGTTACAAACCAATAACCATCTTCTCTTTAAAACTGAAACCCACCACCCTAACCAACACCCACCACCACCCTTTACCATCACAAATCACCACTGCTAACCATCAATCACCATCGTTCAACATCACCATTTCAACACCAGCAATCCGACACCACCATTCCGATGCCACTGCAACTGCTGCCACTAAACACTTACACCAACCATCTACGTTACCACCACCACTACATAAACACACCTAGATTTGCACGGAAACAAACCTAGAAGCACAGACACACTTACAAACAAAATCTGCAATTGGGTTTATAAAATTGGGGGGTTGGGGGGAAACAAATCTAAGAAATAGGGGGCAACGAGCTTGAGAGGAAAAATGATGGTCGAAATTGGAGGGAAGAGGATGGTCGGAGGGTGGGTAAGGAAGACGTCGCTGGAGGAAAGGAAGGTGAGGGGTGATCGGAGATGGGAATGATATATATATGTCTGTGTGTGTGTGTGTGCGTATTATGTGAATAATATTGGAGGGAGGGGCTTGTCGATAGGGATGATGAGAGAGGGGCTGGCCGGTGGGGAGGGTTTACGGATGGAGAGGGGAGCGGGTTCACAAAGGTTGAGGGGAGAGAGAGTGTGCGTATTTGGGTCGTGGGGGGGGGGGTGGAGAGGGATATTGAAAATTTTTATTTTTGGCTATTTATTTTCATTCAATTTGCATTAAAACAACAATGAAAGAGTTCTTGTTAAAAAAAACCATCCGTCGTTAAATGACATGTGACTTGCATGTGATAATTTAACGAGTTTTTTAACGAAACTCGTCAAAAATCCTAACATGACAAGTTTGGGGCCTAAATTTATAATAGTGAAAGGGTAGGACCAATATTGTGAATACTCTCTAAAGTTTGGGACCCAAAAATACAATTTGTCCTATGAACAAAGATTTATTCAAGGGCAATTGTGTCAATACGTGTATAAGCCCCTCCTAGAAATATCGTCAAGATTGGTTGACTTGAAAGAAAGAAATACCCGCAAGAGTTACAGCAAGGAAAGAAGTCGAAAAGAGAACGAAATTGCGTTTCTTAAAACCCTCTGCATCCTTCTCTTCGGCTCTTCCCTTCCTCTCCTTACTTTCTGAATCATCAAGGTTTTCGCCATGGCCAAGAGCGCGTTCAAGCTCGATCATCCTCTCGGTTAGCTACTATTTCTTACCACCCCCCCTTCTTTCATCATTGTCTGTAATGCCCTTTTCAATTTCATGATTGAGGACTTGATCTTAATCTGGGTGGCATGATTGATAAATTGCACGCAATTCTATCCATGTTTTTTAAAAAAGGGTTTTGATTTTTGATAATGAATTTCTTATTCGTGACCTGATTGGCTGATATTGATTCTAGGGTATTTTTGTTTGTATTATTGATTAAATTGTTAGAACCTTAGCATGATTTTCTTTCATATTTTATTCCGATGCTCTTCTCATTATCTATGTTTATAATACTTCCTCTCCGTCCAATGAATGAATGACCAAAAACTTTTCAAAATCGTTATTTTGATCAAGAGCAAATTAAAAGAAAAAATAAAAAAAAATTGATCATTCATTTTGGGACCGAGTGAGTATGTCGTTATATGAGAAGGCCTTAGGTTGAATGGCAGCCTAAATTACTTACAGTGAAATACTTGACATAGTGCCTACATATGAGAAGGGTAATATTTACAGAATATGAGTAATTACCCTTGTAAGAGCCTTTTTTGCTGTGCATTCCCAGTTGTTTTTATTTAACACTGGCGGGAGTATCTTGAAATCATAAGCTTAGTTTGATGGTATGAGATGCTTTGAATGGAACATCCTTAAAGGGAATAGGACTCTTTCAGTGGAACTGATGAAGTACTGTAATTTTGTTACTCCCACCGTCGCAATTTAATGTTCACCTTTTAGCTTTGCACGGGGTTTAAGAAATTAATGTAAAATGGGTAAGTAAATCAATTGGGTTGAGGACATACTTGTTCAAAACACTATTCATAATTCAAGTGAGTAAAAAGTAGGTTTGGTAAGTAATGTTTTTTTGTACTTTCTTAACTTTATGAGGACAAAATTATTGAAAACACAGTTCATTATTTTCCCTTTTGGAAATAAAGCAAAGGGTGAACCTTAAATTGAGACATAACAAAAAGGAAAGTGTGAACGTTAAATTGGGGCGGAGGGAGTACAATTTACAAGAAAAATCCCCTTCCACTCGAACCACCATTATTTTTGTGCCAAAAGTTATTTTTTCTTCTTTTTAAAAAAAATAAAAATTAGAAACATAAACAAGACGTATTGGAAGAGTGGCCAAATCGTGAACTATACCGGTTGATCCCTACCAGTCTAAAAAACTCACTTCACGCTCCAATTTTTGAATGATACAGTTAATCTATCTTGGGCGAGGAAAAGAGTCTTTAAATCTTTGACTTCTTTTAATTGGTTGGAAACTCAGCCTATATTTTGTTGAACGCTTTTGTTGAAGGTAGTGTTATGAATCATCTGCCCTTTTTAAGTTATATAATCCTCTTAAACACCAATTAAGGAAGAAATTTAAATTGCTGAGTGATACTCAGATTCAATTTGTGTTGAATCACCAAGAATTATTTTTGTTTTACCATGATGGATATTGCAATTTTATAGCACAACATATATCCTCTTTTCTTGATACACTTACGATCAGAGCTTCATGCATGCCATCACGGTAGTAATTTAGAGAGTTTATCTTAAACTCTTCTTTTCTTGTTTCAGAAAATAGACGGGCAGAAGCTGCTCGTATTCGAGAGAAATATCCTGATAGAATTCCGGTAAGTTTATTCCTCTTGGATGTTATTGTTTTCATATTCTTGCAAAGGTCAAGATTTAGAAATAACAAATATTTGATTTCACAATGTAGGTGATTGTGGAAAGGGCTGAAAGAATGGACATACCTGACATTGATAAGAAGAAGTTAGCTCTCTATTCTATTAGTTTCCTCTTAATATATTCAATTACCCTGCTTTGGTTTACTGAACTCTTTTATAATTAAGTGTCGTTCTTGAGTTGATCTCTCCATCAGAAATCAAACCTTTTGTATCGGCTTAGTGACTAGTCCACATACCTTGCCAAGCGCTTAGATCAAGAGGGCCCGTGATCATAAACTTCAAGCTATCCATAGTGATCTGGCCTACTGATGAATGGAGATGATCAGTTTTAAGTAATTAAATTATCGTAGTCTTTAGTAAAATTTACAGCTACTCTTTTGACTATTAATTTGATTTTTTTTTTCCACGGTTGAATAATTTTTAAGTCCATTTTCCTTTTTGTTTAATGGTCAACATAAGTGTTGGATATCCTCGTTTGCAAGCTAATGCATCTGATCAGGGGCGGAGCCAGGAATTGGCTCCATGAAATACAATGTATTTTAGTTAACAAAAATGATAAAAGTAAATAATTCAAAGAACGATTGAAATAATGTTGAAGTATTTAACGCAAACAATTTATTAAAATATATTACTCGTACAAAAAAGAAATTCAAATTTGCTAATTAAACTTGGGATAATAGGAAGAAAGACCAAAAACAAAAAAAATGGGAAAAGCCTAACGAATTAATTAAGATTGAAAAAATGTGAGGAAATTAGGAGAAAGAGAAAAACAAAACTGTTAAGAGAAAGAATAGCAAAGATGGAAGACAAAATTAATTGAAAATGTAGGTAGCAGGGTTCGAACATGGATTTGAAAGGAAACACCAAAGGCTTTAACTTCACCCCTTCTACCGCTGAACCACACCACTCACTGGTGTTAATCTTGAAGTTAATTATATATATACATATATAACAAAAATATGGTGGGGGCAAAAAAAAAAAATTTCCACTGCATTTCCGCTCGGCCGGGGGGGGCGAGTGCCCCCACTTGCCCCCCTGGATCCGCCCCTGCATCTGATAGTTTGAAATTTACCATTGCACTCTTGTAATCTTGTTGAACCAGCCCTCTTGTTGTCAGTATGTCAATTATTGAAAAGGACCTTTGTTTGAAAAAAAATTATCATTCTCTTGGCCTTTGTTTCTTTTAGAATTACCTTCAGCCAAGCCTGTATCATTTCATTTTCTAGTTCTTTTTTTGTTTGATTATCTAAAAAACTTGCTTGCTTGCCTTCCTGGAGTCTACAACATTGAAGTAGTCTTCTTTCTTTCAGTATGCTTGTAAAGCGGACATGTCTGTGAATACTTGAGAGTTTGATGGCGTTCTCTCACTGAACATGTGTTTGTTGATATATTGTTTTGTTGATTTCCTGTAGTTCAAATTGTAGGGGATCCGTGTGATGTTTTTCTTTCTTAAATAACCCTTTCTCTATGTAAATTAATGAATAATTTATCGTTTTGGATATGCAGATACCTGGTTCCTGCTGATCTGACTGTTGGTCAGTTTGTGTATGTGGTCCGGAAGCGGGTCAAGCTCAGCCCTGAGAAGGCTATTTTCATATTCGTGCATAATGTCTTGCCCCCAAATGGTACGAATGATAAAACCCTTTCACGTAGTTGCACTATGTTTTACAGGCTCCTTGTATGTTCATTATCCCATTAAAATAATTACACCAAAATTGTGATTTATGTATCTGCTTTTCATCTTTACGTTCAATGGTTAATTTTTTTTTATTTTTTGCACTATTCAGCGGCCATGATGTCTGCAGTGTACGAGGAGAACAAAGATGAAGATGGTTTCCTTTACATGACCTACAGCAGTGAGAATACATTCGGGTCCGTTTAAATATCATTAATGCTAAATCTCTTGCTATTAGTTGAATAGAAACAGCCGAACATGCTTCTTTCTAGATCAGTTGTAAATTCTCATTGACCTTGGTATTTCAAAGTCTTCATGATTCATTCTTTGTTAAGATGATATTTTAATCACATTATATATATATATACCCCCTCCGTCTCATCTGACTTAGGATTTTCTTTCTCGGCACGGGGATTAAGAAATACTAATATAACAGCCGATGCTTCTTCCTAGATCAGTTGTAAATTCTCATTGACCTTGGTATTTCAAAGTCTTCATGATTCATTCTTTGTTAAGATGATATTTTAATCACATTATATATATATATATACCCCCTCCGTCTCATCTGACTTAGGATTTTCTTTCTCGGCACGGGGATTAAGAAATACTAATATAACAGCCGATGCTTCTTCCTAGATCAGTTGTAAATTCTCATTGACCTTGGTATTTCAGTCTTCATGATACATTCTTTGTTAAGATGATATTTTAATCACATTATATATATATATATATATATATATATATACCCCCTCCGTCCCATCGGACTTAGGATTTTCTTTCTCGGCACGGGGATTAAGAAATACTAATATAATAAGAGGAGAGAAAATGAGTGGAGGAGGTATTGTGAGTAAAAAAAGTAAAATAGGAGAGATAACGAGTGAGAGGAATATTAAGTGGATTGTTGTTGTGAGTATGGTAAGTGAGTCCAATTGAATAAAAAAATAATTTAAACTTGCCATTTTGGTATGTCCTAACTCAAAACAACAAATTTTTCTAAGTCGGGTGGGACGGAGGTATTGTATAAGGATTTTCTAGGACCCCAGTGAGATCTTTTCAGAATTGTGGTCGGCATACATATTTGGTTCAGAATTGTGGTCGGCATAGGGACTGTGTAATCGGATTGTGCACAGACATCCATTTTCTCTCTTTTAGATTATTTCATTAAATCAAGGGTATGATTGTCTTTTGACTCCTGTCCCCGATCCCCGCCAACGATGGTCACCCATTTGTGAAAGATGAGATTTAGGTCATCTGCGCAGTTGCTCCAGTTGATTGCACAGTCTCCGGTATCTTTGTCATACCAATGACTAAAATAACATGACTTGCATTACAAACCCGTCGGCATGCCAATGACTAAATTGACATTAAGAGTTGACTTAAGATTGAAGTCAAAATCCCTATGCGCAATGTAGTTAAGCTCAATGAATATAGGGTAGTGGGAGTGATAAGCAGAGTCACCGGGTTTATTTAGAGTATTTGTTCTTGAGCCATTTGAAGCCGGTAGAGGTTCTGGTCTTGACCTTTTTGACTCCAACAACAGCAGAAGTCTTGGCCTTGTCGAGCCCGGTTGAAGCCACTGCCTTGACCTGTTCCATCATCTTGCTGGTTTTGTTTGTCATTGGCTGCTCATAATCTTCTTCATAGCTGAATGGGTCTGTTTCCCACTGATCTGCCTAAGTTGGTGATTTCCCTCCCATATCTTGAAATCTCAGGCGCACGCTCTATGTGACTAACTTCACAATAAACAAAAATCAAATAAACTTCCTAGTTATTGTTGCTAAAAATCACAAAACTAGAAAATTATTTACACGCGTGTTCATTTTCTTGCTTGATCCATTTTTTTTTTATAAATCACAAAAACGAAAATTTATTTTCGGAAGGGATGGGATATAATATGGAACGGAAATAGTAGGATTGCACTCGGCTTCGGCTGCAATGTGAGAGAATAATCAAATGGATCGGGAGCTGACTGCCCTAAGACTGTCTACAATGGGTGGGATGAAATGGAGATGAAATCCATTTCATCCGGCCTAAGTCGTGCAATGGAGGTTTGAAAGGGGATTGGATGAAGTGGCTGGATGAAAAATTTCATCCAGCTGAAACTGTTTCTTTTTTTTTTTATCCAACACGTGTCAGCCTTTAATTGATCCGTTGGATTTTTGAAAAAAAAAAATTTATCCCAAATTTTTGAGCTGAATTATCACCTAGTAAATTAATTTTTTTTCACTAAAATTCATCATTTTTTCCCCCTTCAAATTGATATAAGTTTCATTTGATTTGGACACAAAAAAAAAACACCCATTTCTCAATTTGAGCTGAATTATCACCTAGTAAATTAATTTTTTTTTAATTTTTTTTTCACCAAAATTCATCATTTTTTTTCCTTCGAATTGATATAAGTTTCATTTGATTTGGACACAAAAAAAAACACTCATTTCTCAATTTGAGCTGAATTATCACCTAGTAAATTATTATTTTTTTAATTTTTTTTTCACCAAAATTCATCATTTTTTTTCCTTCAAATTGATATAAGTTTCATTTGATTTGGACAAAAAAAAAAAAAACACTCATTTCTCAATTATCCTTCTTCATTTTAGTATTTATTTATCATTATTTTTTTTACCTATAAATTGATGCAATATTTTTTTAATTAAGTGTCAAATATTTTTTTAATTATAAATAATAATAATAATTATTATTATTTTACTAATCATAAAAATAGTGAATATAAATAAAATAAAATAAAAGTAGTGGGGTATAGAATGATGAGTTGGAGGGAGTTGAAATTTAATTTAAGTTAGCCATTGTAGGGGGTAAATGAAATGGGTAGATAAAATATTAGGTGGATGAGAAAAAGTGTAAAAAGTGTTAGATAAAATGGGGAGGGAGAATAAAACCATTGTATGTAGTCTAACTGCCATAACTTTCTATTCGATTGTAACCAATAACCACTACAACGACCTTCCACTAACCACTACAGTAACCGCTAACCATTACAGCAACCTTCCACTAACCACTACTGTAACCACTAACCACTACAGCGACCTTTAGTCCCGGGCCTCGGGTCCTTATTAATTTACCTATAAGCCGCTTACGTCATGTCTATTTGTCTAGGCGCTAGGCGGCCATGAAGCATCGCGATTAACTCCAAATTCGCATGTAATGCGTCCGGTTAGAAAATCGCTGCATAGGTGCCTTACGGCCAACTAGTCAGCCTGAGTGTCGCCAATCGTCGAGATCGGACTTGTTTTAATATTTGTAAGAAATATTTGGTATTAAAACGTTATCATTTTTTATCAGTATAAATTCATAAATCTTAACCGAATACTATACTGAGTGGTAAATTAATTGAAAGAAATCTTAATTTAAGGCTTATAAGCAAAATTTCAAAATCAGATTCTCTCTTCATCTCAGTTCTCTCTTCATTTTCATCATCGGTAGTTCATTTCTGACATCGATTATTGAGTCAAGACTTGAGAATCTTCGCTATCCCCCTTCACCTCGTAGCGACATCAAGTTATTTCACTAGATATTATAAATTATTAAATTATTTGCCTCGCCTTGGCCTCATTTACGTCCCGCCTAGACGCTATAGACACTGGATCCAACTCCAGGGTCTAGTAGGTCCAACTCGGGCGTCTAGAAGCCTCACAATTTTAAAAACCTTACTTAATAATAAGGGTTTAGGTAATAGGTTATTGTTTACTTTCCTTATTTTATTCCTTCTTTATAAGCTATCAATCCATTATCATTTATCGGTTCTACTCAAATTATTAATTGGATTGGGACCAATGACCAATTCCTTCTTCCTTATAGTCTTAATTCAATTTACCAAATAAACACATAAAATTCATAACAACCCAGACTAATGCACATAATTCACAAAACTTGTACCAAAAAAAAATAAATCACAAAACAAGGTGCAATCAGATCAGACAATTACCATAAGATTTCTACCACACAATATATATATATATATATATATATATATATATATATATATATATATATATATAGTATATATATAATATATACTCCCTCCGTCCCGAAACTTACTTCACAAACACTGTTTGCACTGGTTTTAAGGAGGGAGTATTATATTGAAAGTGTTGTGAGTGTGAAAATAAAATAGGAGAGAGAATGAGTGGAGAGAATAGTAAATTATAATGGTGTTGTGAGTATTAAAATAATGTAGGAGAGAGAATGAGTGGAGGGAATAGTAAAGATTCCTTTCCATTTTAGGTAAGTTTTAAATGTGTGAAGTAAGTTTTGGGATGCCCAAAAGAAAAAGTGTGAAGATTGTTCCGGGACGGAGGGAGTATATAAATATATATATATACACACACACCAATGTAGATGAGGATCATTTATGTTAGGAGGATTGATGGTGAGAGATTAGTAGGAAATTAGGGGGTGTGGGTGTGATATGTTGTATAAGTGGAAGTGGGAGTGGGAGTGGGGAGATTATATAAGTATGTAAATATATACTCCCTCCGTCCCGGAGAACTTTACCCCTTTACTATTGAAAACGGAAAATAAGAAATAATGTTATTAAAGTATGTGTTGTGAGTGGGAGGAGAGAGAATGAGTGGAGAGAATAGTAAATTTGAAAAGTGTTGCGAGTGGGAGGAGAGAGAATGAGTGGAGAGAATAGTAAAAAAAATTTCATTTTTAGGAAAGTGGGACTTTAAAGTGGGACGCCCAAAATAGTAAAAGGAATAATGTTTTATGGGACAGAGGGAGTATACGTAAGTGGAGGATCAAGGTAATTTTAATTAATCAACTAATTAATCAATTGTAAAATAAGTGCAATATATAATACATGAATTAAAATGATGGAGTTGTTAAGATTTTACTTCGTATTGGTATTAGTTTACGAATTATACAGAATTGTTGATGCTATTACAATGCTAGTAAAAATGGAAAAACTGAAAGGAAACAACTATTACGACAGTTGTTTATTTTCCTAAAAAAATGGATGCCTATATAACTGGGAGTTCCCCTTTTATAATCTCCGGACTTGAAAATTTATTTAATTTTGTTGATTGTTTATGGCTGGCTTTGAGGTGGTGGATGATGGGAAGGATTATCGGATGGTTGTTAACACATGGGCTGCTCCATTCTTTTGCACTGAAAGTAGCTTTGGTAATAAGAAGTCCGCTACATGTGAGGGGGCGTGTTAGAGATATTATCCCACATTAAAAATTGACAAACCTTGCGTATAATATACAAAGATCCTGGGCCACTCCCCTTAGTACCAATTGATTTTAAGGTGGAACCTCAGACTTTAAGAATTATCATTTTCTTCCTACAGGTGGACTGAGGCGGTGCTATTGGAACAATTGTTGAGTTCCAATAGAATTTGTTCCATATCTACTTCTCATGTACATTTTGCCATTAATTGTGGTTTATTTGCTAGGAATTGTTCACCTTTTGATACTTGTTGAAAAGCAACAACATTGGAAAATTGGGGGTTTGTCCTAAAATATTATGTAACTGCTTTTGTTCCACAATTTTGTAGGTCAGTTTTGTCCCACCATTTTATCTTGTACCTTCGTACAAGGGTCGGCAATATTGTTGTATCTAACTGTTCATCATTCACATGATATTTTGTCAAAAAAATCTAAGAGACTTGAAAATTGTGACAAAAGAGTAGCCATGTGGGGATGAAGAAATGTGATTTGAAAATTTACAATTGATTTTGAATTGTTCAAATGAATCTGCTACATCTGTTGGGACTATGGTTTTATCAATTCCATAAGTTTTTCACCAATTGTGAAACCAATATGGCGTAAGGTAAGGGAGATGTGGACTGAAGTAGAAAAAGAAGAACATTGAAAATGAATCATTTTGTTTATAAAATACTCGGGTCCAGGAAGTTATATAGTCCCAATAATTAAACTTGGATACATAGTTTATTTGACTAGAAAAAAAAAAGTTCTATTGGTTTGTGTCGTTTCATGCCCGATCAGAGACTGTTAATTTTTTTAAAATAAGAATTTTGCAATATCAAATCTTTGACCGATTTTATTTATCAAACGTGTATTGAAATTTGACTGAATTTGTTTGCATTAAAATATTTTCATAAAATAGTTGATTTTTCCAAAATTGTCTGTTAAGTATTGGTGATTAACCGGTAAAAGTAACTTTGAAAATTGGTAGAGATGCCAGTTTTTGTTTATTTCAAAAAGTTATGGTTCAAGAGTCTAAATATAATATTCATTTGGTTTGTATATATAGTTACACAGAGGGGTATGTCTTGGGTATTAGTTTTGTGTTGCTAATTTTGAAGAAGGATTTTGGCTTTGTTGGGTAAACCCGAATTGTCCAAT